>CAIGQZ010000379.1:28327957-28344702 GCA_903798205.1 Danio tinwini
ATATATATATATATATTTTACGTAGAGAAATTTTTGTTATTGATAGTTATTGATTTTGTGATAATTGAATAGAAATAATCTAGAAATATTTTTTTGCTAAACTAAAAATACATAATTCTAAGCATTAACTGCATGACTACATGCATTTAATATTTTTAAATATTGCATTTAATCGAATAAAATATTACTGGTTTACTATTATTTTTTGTTATTATTATTATTATAAAATAGTGTGACCCTATTGGTTTCAAATATATGCTACTGCTTTAAAACTAATGTTAAAATCAATCTAACCTTAGTATAGGGTCGGCTGTCTTCAAACCGTATTGTCACTATTCACAGTGTGTATTGGTGCATTTTTAAATTGTGATTTATGTATCATTACACAATATATTATAACAGATTTTATTATTCCACAGATCTTAATATTGTTACACAAATCTGGAAGTACATGATGATTCATAGAAGTTACATACATGATGCATACCTGAAAGTCTCCGCCCACTTCCACAACAAGCCCTGCCCATTGACATGAGCCCAGCCCACACTGATGAGAAACTCCAGGAGTAGCAGCTGAAATCTGACAAACTATGTTAAAGATGGAATTCATTAAGGAGGAGATTGATGACCTGAGTGATTCAGAACCATCCAGAATGAATCATGAAGATACTGAGAAGCAAACAGGTTGGTGTAAATTATTTATTCCTAATTATTGGCTGTTAAGTAACATTATAGGGGAATAAAACATCTGTCATTTCAGCAGGTTCTTAACAGTGACACAGTTTCATTTAGCTTCTTTGACCTGCATTAAAAGCAGCTTTCCACAAATGAAAATTTGCAATTCAACATTAAAAACAACACATTTAATGTACATAATTAACAAGTTAAAGCTGCTGTATGACTATTCTAAAGAAAAAAAATACCATAATATGTTTGCAGATATTTAAGAAACATGCTAACTGAACATATTTATCTGAAAAACAATGCTGAAATCAGATATTCTGCTTTTTGCTTTACGTGCAAGAACAGCTGTCTTTGTTTTGGTTCCAATATTTGATTTATTCAGTCAGAAAGGTTCTCAAAGCATGCGTCCGTAACCGAAATGTGACCTCTGGTGCACAGTAGCAGCCTCTGAAATGAGACGCAGATTCAGAGTTTCACATGAGGTTATTAATTTGCAAATAATATAAATATTACGAACGTAAACATTAGGTGAGCAAGTTACATTATAACCCCATGTCCTAACAATATGCTATGTGGTGAGCTTTGCAGTGATGAGCAATTTGGCTGTTTGCACCAGACGAAACATGACAGAAATTTAATAGAAGCTGTTTCTAAAACATAAATTTCAGGTGTTGATTAGGACAAAAACTCTTTTTAGTATAGAAAATATTTCTTCTCTTTGTGCTGTTGCTTTTACTTAGAAAACTGTTCAAATCAGCCTTAAAGGGCACCTATGGTAAAAAAAATCTACTTTTTAAGCTGTTTGGACAGATATATGTGTAGGTATAGTGTATAGACCGTCATATTGGGGTGATATAAACACACTCAGTCCTTTTTTTTTCAATTTAACAACATAAAAACGGTGGACCAATTGGAGCGGTTTTGAGATCGACCGCAACTTGACGTAGGAGTGCGGTCCCCCCGCCCACCAATATTGATTGACAGGTGCGCATTACCATATGCTCAGTTTGTTTTCACGTCCGCCATTTTCAGCGTGAGTCAAAGCGACGTCACCAAAGAAACACTCTTGCTCTATTTTTAGATGTAAGGCTCATTGGGCTCAACATTCACCAAGTTCACCAACGCTCTCCTCGCCGCCAGTGTTTGTGAGTTTTGGTGGGTTTGCATACATGTGTACTTTTCATTGTGTCTTCCGTAAACTACAGCCGTTTGCATTTCCCGCGGTCACAGAAGCTCCCTGTCATCTTAACTAGGTGCAGCTGGAAAGTGCGAGCGCGTTGCCTTACGTGCGCCTCACGTTCGCTCAGTATTCTGCCCCCTAGGTCGCCTCTATAGACGCGCTGGCCCTGCTCAGGACACTTCATATTTCCGCCGCGCCACAGAGCGTTATCTGAATAGTTTCACATTAAATAACATGCGAATGTGCACGTCTGGTGTGCTGTGTCGTGGCTCTGAGCGGCGCATCCGGTGTATAACGCCCTTTAGTTATAGCCTCAAGCAGGTCGTACACCAGAAGCGTCGCTCGGCGACAAATTCTAAACATAAGTTTCTATCAGGTGACATACACCGGCGCCGCAAGTCTGCGATACTTTCAAATGTCATGTGCGCGCCGTGTCACGGTGCATCCAGTGTGTGATGCCCTTCAGTCAAAGTTAATTCAGTGTGCTTGGTTATTAGTCTCGATGTACAAGCTCGGAGCTTTAAACTAGCACACAGTTGACTGTAAAACTATACAAAGACACAAATGATTTTGTCCTCTCTGCTTGGTCTGTGTCCGAGTCGTACATGTACAGCTGAATGCTGATCCTCTCACTCATGTTGCTTCTCTCTGTCTGCCTGCCTGTCTGTAGCCATACACAAAGCGGGGGAGCTCTTGGCTTCGCCCCCTTGTTAAGTTGGGAAGGAAGTGGAAACTAATTTTCATGTGACATGCCCCTAAAACAGCAAACTGTGTACACGCCCCCAAAATGACACTTTTTAACACATCATAATAAAAAAATCTGAATTGTGTTTTGAACTGAACCTAAACTGGCACACTCAGAAGAACCACAATATTAATATTACATCTTAAAAAAGGGGTGAAATAGGTGCCCTTTAAATCACAGCAGGGTTTAACGCTAAGGATTTTTTCTACTGGCCCGATCAGGTCAGTCGTTCAGATTTTTACTTACCCTGCCAAAGTTTTCACTGGCCCCACCAAAAAAAAGAAAAAAAGATAGCGAATATCTATTACTTAGCCACATGCTGCATTTTAAATACTGTTTCAAAAGACAAACATAATTATAATACCTACCCTTTTTATTAAACATAACTTTTTTATACAACTGACAATTTAAAAATATACACATGTTTTGAAACTAAATTTAAGATTATATATATATATATATATGCATGCTACAGGTCAAAAGTTTGGGCTAAGTTTTATTAATTTTAAGGAAAATTATTCAGTTTATCAAGGTGACATTTATTAAATGTAAAATAAAATGTTACATTGTTACATATTTATTTAAAATTTAAATAGCTGCTTTCTTATTGTATGTAGTTTCAAATAAAACTATTACTCCAGTCATCATTGCTTTTATTACTATTACTATTAATAATAACAATAATAACAACAACAATAAAAATTTATATTAGAGTGATTTCTGAAGGATCATGTGACTCTGAAGACTGGAGTAATGAAGCTGAAATTTCATCTTTAAAATCACTGGATTAAATTAATTATAAATTATAAACTACATTTAAACAGTTATTTTATAGTGCAGTAACATTTCACAATTTTACAATGTGTGCTATATTTATGATGAAATAAATGCAGCCTTGGTGAGCAGGAGAAGTGTATTTTAAAATATTCAACAATCATACTGACCCCAAACTTTTGACCAATTGTGTATGTAATATTTTATAAGCAAAAATGTGCACTTTAAATTTGACACCCACAGACATCGTCACCAGTTACAAATCAGAGAGGTCAGACTTTCTTATACAGAGCCTCATTTCAGTTGTTAAGTTTTGTAAAAATCTATCTATTAAATCTTTTAAAGAAACATTGGCTAGAATTCTGCATTATAGGCTTAAATTATAGAGAGAAATAAAAGATGAACCGAGACTGCAGTCTGATTATGAATCTTTCTTTCGAGGTGTCAGTGCAGAAATGAACCAAACAACATGCCTAATACAACATATTATAAGATTAAAATATGGAAAAATGATCAGATGGTAACTTCGGTCAAAGTTCCTAACGGATAAACAGCACTCTGTAATATTTCAGCATGCTTTCACTTTCGTATTAGACATGAAACGCACATTTGCCGGTAGGAATGACATCCCGCCTTACTCATTCTCTCTTCGTATAGCCGTATATATGGCTATTACACAATCATAACACACTGTGATATAGCCTGGGTCGTTAGTTTATTGGATTGTTTTGTTTTCTCACTACAATCGATCTGCTCAATCGAGCAGAAACCACCTCATTCAGGCGATCTCGGACCGACTGATTTGACGCGGATCCGAGCGCAATTGCTGGATTCACCATTCACATTTGCCAGACAAACCGCGCTAACTGTGCAAACGAGACAGGTTACAAACGTCTATGTGTGAAGGCACCCTAAGATTGTATTTGCGCGCAATTGACAGACAGTCACAGCCAAATTTTAGTGACAAGGCAGCACTAGCCCGATCGGGCCATTAAGCATCCAGTATACTGGCCCGAGCATCTCGCACGCTGGCCCCGGGCCATCGGGCAGTCATTATTATCGAGCCCTTTTACAGCCTTAGACACTCACGTCAATCTGGCAACCTGCGCTCACATAGACTCCTCAGAGGAGGAGCCGAGTGAAAATGTGTTTTGATACAGGAGTGCAATACCTAGTTAAACCACTGGGTGTCAAACTTACATACTGCACCTTGTTTATGTCCAAAAATGTAGATTCAGGGAGCAAATTCTCTCATTGAGTGCTTGATTTAATATGACTACACTCATTTTAATTCAGCAATTATATATTTTTAAATGGATTAATGAAGCTAGAAAGTAACTCAAATATTATTACTTATTTGTTTTTTAATAAATGCAGTACTCTTTACTTAGAAAAGTAATATAATTACATAACTTGCATTACTTTTAATGCGTTTCCCCCAACACTGTCCAATTGTAGTGTATTTGTTATTTGCATGCACCCAGGATCTGAATAAAGTAACATAATTTAAATTATCCATATGTCTATAAATGTAGCACAATTGACAATAAAGCTGACTTTGACTGAAATTATGTTTATATTAGACTGGATGGAAGTGAAGCAGCAAAGCCATAAACTGAACGAAGCAGAAGACGAGGAAGAAGACTTCAAAACGCAAGCAATAGAAGAGGAAAAGCTGCACATCTGCTCGCAGTGCGGAAAGAGTTTTAACCAAAGGAGCAACCTGAACATACACATGCGGATACACACCGGGGAGAAGCCGCACTCCTGCCGTCACTGCGGGAAGAGCTTCACCTTCGCATCCGGTCTGAGTTATCATCTGCTTATTCACTCCGGAGAAAAGCCGTTTCACTGCGATCAGTGTTCCAGAAAGTTCATTTCAGCCTCGCATCTCAAAAAACACATGATCGTTCATACTAATGAGAAGCCGTACACGTGCTCTGTGTGCGGAAAGAGTTTTTCGTGCTTGTGTTATTACAAACAGCATCAGAAAACACATGATGAAATGAGAGATCATGTGTGCTGCGATTGTGGGAAGAGCTTTAAAACGGCTCTCCAGCTGAAAAGGCACCAGATAGTTCACACTGGTGAAAGACCCTACAAGTGCTCGTACTGTGAGAAGAGTTTTAATCAGTCTGGACACCTTAAAGTGCACGAGCGAATTCACACTGGAGAAAGGCCGTATCACTGTACTCAGTGTGGAAAGACATTCAAATGCACAAACACGTTCAGTAATCATCTGCGGGTTCACTCTGAGGAAAGGGCGTATAAATGCGATCAGTGCGGGAAAGATTTTACAACGTCGTCAAATCTGAAACAGCACCTGAAGGTTCATTTAGACGAGAAGCCGCACTTGTGCTCCGTCTGTGGGAAGGGATTTTCAAGGCTGGCCAATTGTACAAAGCACCAGAAAATACATAATAATGTGAGAGTTCGTGTGTGTTGAGATATTTTTTGTGAGAAATTACTTCGCCCATGACTTTGGGGGTCAGCGGGAGATTGTAATGTTTTGCCCGCAAGGGGGTGACGACACCATTTTTCTATGGACGACATGTGAAAACTGAATATTTATTTATTTTGAATACTTAATTTTTAGGGGTTTTCACCTTTATTGTGATAGCACAGTGGAGATTTAGAGACAGTAGAGTATGGGGAGCAGAGATAGGGGAAGGGTCGGCAAAGGACATACCTGCCAACATTTGGTTCGTAAATTCCGGGAGAATTCCGGGGGGAATGGGGGGTGTTGGGGGGCTGGTTTGCGCGAACTAAAGAGTGGGGCGTGGGTGGAAGATTGGTGATGTGTGCGCGAACTGAAGAGCGGGGAAATGTGAGAGGTTTGGGGAGATGGGGTGGTTGCGCGTGACTGGAAGAGCACGCTCACAATCACCAGGTTTCAGCCGGACAGTACCTAAATGCTGAGGAGTGGGGGGTGGGGGGTTGAAATCCTGGGAGTTTTCCAGGAGACAGAACAATACGGGAGATGGGTCTGAAATACAGGAGACTCCCGGGAAAAACGGGAGTGTTGGCAGGTATGGCAAAGGACCTTGAGCCGGGAATCGAACTTGGGTCGACATGAACACCTCGGTGCCATGTGTCGACGCACTAACCACAAGGCTATTGGCGCCAACAAAACTAAATATTTTATTAAGGACTTTTCATTCATTTTTCTTTGGCTTAGTCTCTTTATTAATCCGAGGTCAACACAGCGGAATGAACCACCAACTATTCCAGCATATGTTTTATGCAGCGTATGCCCTTCCAGCCTGCCTCAACCCAGTACTGAAAAACACGCATACACCCTCACATTCACACACATACATTACTGCCAATTTAGTTTCTTCAATTCACCTATAGGCAAATTACCAGTTTGTAAACATTCAGGATGTGCGCGCAACAAGGTTGCAGAAAAAAAACGGGAGCGCTAGCATTTACAGCGAGGGAATGACATCCAATGCGGTACAGAGTTTGTTGTTCTATTAGAGATAAGTTATATTGATTATATATATTATATATATTATTTACATAATGCTTTCATCGTATTATAGCAGCTTGTCACCCAGAGATAAGCCCAGTGATTCTGCAAAATTAACGTTAAAGTGAGCGACGTTCGTCTGACAGGTCCATTTGCGATAGCACCCTCCCAATGGATATTGGATAAGATGAAATGGCCAAGCATCCAGCCTGAAATATACTATCTCATTGAAACTCTGAGGGATTTTACAAGAGAAGTTAAAGGTCTACAAGTGTTTGGATGTCGACAATTGTGTTCTGTGTGGTCATGTGCAAGAAATAATGTTCCCTGAGTACCAGATTTAAAACTTTGTAGTGCTAAAAACCGAGGTTTTGCCGAGCCAAAGACAAGGAAAGAAGACGGAGATGTACAAGGCCTGGGTAATCATCAACAAGCAAAACAACTGCATTCTGACAGCGAACTGCACCTGTACGGCAGGGTATGTGAACTTACATGTTTACATTTCATTTCAAGCATTCAGTGTCCGCAGTTTAATTCACCATACTGAACTGTTTTTGCTGAAATCATTGCTACAATCAAAAATGAGTAATGTGTATGATTCAGCATAGCGTGAACTTATCTGAAATAACATGAGAACTGCAGAGTTAAGCATTTTTAATTAGGTCCTCGCTCCATTCAGCTATTATGATGGCTGTTAGCCAAAGACATCTGCGTCTAGCATTAAGAGCAGTGTGGTGTACGGTAAAATTAAAGTTTTCTATTTTTGGCATCCTACCGCACAACACAACATGTTTGCTATTGCAATCAGTCTTTTTTTGCTACCGCTATGCGCGGTTGAACCCGTGTGACGTCATGTGTGACATAGGTTGGTAATTCCCCTATAGCACATGTGTTTGGACTGTGGGGGAAACCGGAGCACCTCAAAGAAACAGGCACTTATTTTACCCCTTTTTTAAGATTTAGGATAAGACTCTTGTGTCTCCAGAATGTGTGTGTAAAGTTTCAGCTCAAAACACATTTATCAGATTATTTATTATACCTTTCTGAACATGAAAAATTCAAGCTGTTAGTAAAGTGTAGCTGTTTTTGTTGCCTGTGCCTTTAATGCAAATGAGCTGATTCTCCCCGCCCACCATCCCACATGCATGTCAAAGCCATAGAGATCACTCTGATGAGTGTAGCCTTCACCTTCTGCATCTCACTTTATCCAGACAAACCAATAGTATCTGGATGCAGCCTTTATGATGCAAGCTGAGATTGCATCGCTCAGAGGCCTCGTTTACACTACCAGTTAAATGTGACACAATTTAGATGTTTTGCTCATATGTGAAAGATTGGATCTGTGCTATGACTGTGTAAACACGAAAAAAATCTGAATATTCAGAGATCGGTTTCAGGCCTCATTCATTTGTGGAAATAAATCTGATATAAATCCGATATGTGACAATGCGACTATCATGTAAACAGGCAGATCGGATTTATTGAGGCATTTCGTTTAGTACGTCGTTAAACTTGCAACAAAGTGGTACTTCTCCACGGTTTAATGACGTAGAATTGCAGTTTTAGTGACTTCCGTATTGGCTTCCTGAGGGAGAGCAGGAGGTTGCCGCTTGGTGTAAACACATTAATAAGGGTCACAATTAAAAAGAATGTGTAAACGGACAGGCAAAAGAATCCGATATAGGCAACAATTCAGAATTGGGCAACAAGACCTGACAGTGTAAACGGGGCCAGAGATGCAATGTCAGACACAATGCACTTAATGGAGCTAGTGACATCACTGTGTCACTAACGGCCACCGTTAGCTGATCCTGCACACGTGCAGCGGTCAAGGTTCAGTATAGTTCAGCTTTTGCTGCTGTGTGGATTAAAACTCAATGTGTGTCATACATATGCTAGTGTTTAACTGCACTGCTTTCAGCGCTGAGGTGTCTGAATAACACTGTTGAGAAGCGGGTACTGTTTACTGTGGTGTTAGTAAGTTTGCTATGAAGCGTGTTTCGGGCGTCCGCTGCGATCGGATCCTATACCAATGTTGGCGACCCGCGGGCTTGATAAACCGGGCTGGGCATTTTACTGTCTAGCGCTGATCGCTGTCGACCAATGGCAACAGGTTGTCATCAGATTAGCTTTGCGCTAAGCAGGGGTTTGGGAACAAATAAATCGCTGAACGATTCATATGAGAGTCGCTGGGATAATTAGGTAAAAATAAATGCATATTATAAGACCATGAACGTGTTTTTTGACCTTGCATACATATCAGTATGTTGTTAGAGACCCTTAAAATGAAGAGCTTTGTATGTTAAGAGGAGGATTTTGCATTGTATGCGATAGTGAACAGGGACCTAGTGCAGGTGAAAGAGAATTGGAGTTATGTGATCAGAAGTATTCGAGCAGGTAACTATCCTATCTGCTGAATTCTGAATTAACTGTAGTCTATGAAGTTGTTTATCAGGGATGCCAGATAGGAGAGAGTTACAGTAATCAATCCGTGATGTAATCAGAGCATGAACAAGCACTTCAGTACTTTGTTGAGATGGTGAAGAACGAAGTCTTGCAATGTTACGCAAATGAAAAAAGGCAGAACGTGAGATATTACTAATTTGAGAACCAAACGAGAGCATGCCATCCAGTATAACCCCAAGACTTTTCACGTGGGTTGAGAAATTGACTGGGGAGTTATCAATAAACAGGGTAAAGGATTGAGCTTTGGATAAAACATCCATAACGCTGGAATTGCTCATATACAGTTAAAGCCAGAGGTTTACATACACTCTTAAAAAAAGGAACATAATCATTCTTTTTTAAAATATCTGATGGTAAATCATACTAAACTTGTACTATTTTAGGTCCGTTAGGATTACACAAATCATTTACATTTGCTAAATGCCAGAATAATGAGATTAATGATTTTTTTATTAATTTCTAGACAGTCAAAAGTTTACATACATTTCCTTGGTATATTAGCTTTGCTTTTAAACTGTATAACTTTGGTCAAATGTTTTGGGTATCCTTTCACAAGCTTCTCACAATAGTTTGCAGGAATTTTGGCCCATTCCTCCTGACAGAATTGGTGTAACTGAGTCAGATTTGTTGGCTGTCTTGCTCGCACAAGCTTTTTTAACTCTGCCCACACATTTTCTATAGGATTGAGATCAGGGCTTTGTGATGGCCACTCCAAAACATTCACTCTGTTGTCTTTAAAGCACATTTGAACTAATTTGGCAGTACGCTTAGGCCATGGTCTGTTTGGAAGACCCATTTGTGGCCAAGTTAAAATTTCCTGGCTGATGTCTTGAGATGTTGCTGCAGTATTTCTACATAATGTTCTTTCTTCATGATGCCATCTATGCTGTGAAGTGGACCAGTCCCTCCTGCAGCAAACACAGCCCCACAACATGATGCTGCCGGCCCCATACTTCACAGTTGGGATGGTGTTCTTAAGCTTTTAAGCTTTCCCCTTTGTCCTCCAAATGTAACACTGGTCATTATGGCCAAACAGTTCAATCTTAGTTCCATCAGACCACAGGACATGTCTCCCAAAATTAAAAAAGTCTTTTTCCCAGTGTAATTTAGCAAATTGTAAGCTGGCTTTTTTGTTGATTCTGGCTTGTTGATGTTGTCACACAAGGAAGCAGTGTGTTTGAGATTTTCCTTAAATACTATTCTACAGTTGTGCCTCCAATTAACTCAAATGTTGTCAATTAGCCAATCAGAAACAACCAAAACCGTGACATCATCATCTGAGCTTTTTCAGAGGCGTAATAATCTTATTGTCTGTAAACTTGACTTTCAAGAAAAGTTTTCTCCAAAAATATCTTTCTCATTATTTTGCTATTGAGCAGAACAGAAACAAAAGTGATAATCCTAACTTAGCTAAAAGAGAAAAAGTTTAGTCACATTAACATCTGACTTTTTTTTAAATGGTTTTGTGCTTTTTTATACAGTGTTCTGGTTTCAACTGTATATATTTTAGAAATAATATTACCGTCTGGTGTTAGACGGTAACATTTTTAAGTATTAGATTATTTATAATATTAATTAGAATAGTGTTGTAACTTACGTTGATGTGCAGGGAAAAAAAAAGTCTGTTTACGGTTTAATGCCGGATTTTAGAAGGCTTGTGAGCAAAATCCCTGTCAAACGCAGCAATAACAAGGTAAGCTAACGTTATATGGTTCATAGTATTAGCATGTGGAAAGTTTAGAATGCTAAGTATGCTATACGCAACTCCAATCTGTTGGACGCCCGCAAAATATGTTTGCGGGCGTCATGGTGGCGCAGTGGGTTGCACAATCGCCTCACAGCAAGAAGGCCGCTGGTTCGAGCCCCGGTTGGGTCAGTTGGCATTTTCGTGTGGAGTTTGCATGTTCTCCCCGTGTTGGCGTGGGTTTCCACTGGGTGCTCCGGTTTCCCCCACAGTCCAAACACATGCAGCATAGGTGAACTGAATAAGCTAAATTGTCTGTAGTGTATGTTTGTGAATGAGTGTGTATGGGTGTTTCCCAGTGCTGGGTTGCAGCTGTAAGGGCATCCGCTGTGTAAAACATGCTGGAATAGTTGGCGGTTCATTCCGCTGTGGCGACCCCTGATTAATAAAGGAACTAAGCTGAAAAGAAAATTAATAAATGATGAAAATCAAGCGTCTCATGTTTTTGTCTTGAGATAGTGAGCCGACTGACAGTTGTTCTCCTCCCTCTTTCCCCTTTGCTCTCCCGGCCATGCCTACTCCTCCCTCTGCTCACAGCGCTCCACACCCACCATGAAGCATTTCTGAAGAAATCCTGAGGCAGACTTGAACTGAAGGAGTGGGGTTTCATGACCCTTTAGAGCTTTATGTCAGTCGACATTATAACATCAAGAAAAAAAGAGGAAGACGACAACACCAACAACTTTGCGAAGGATATAAAGGGTATTTACATCATTCAAATAGAGGAGAAACTCCAGCATCTGAATCTGTGATAAACAAAGATGGATCCAGAACCATCCAGGATAAACAATGAAGACACTAAAGCAGGTTGGTGTCTATTCTCAGATTTACTTGTTGTGGAAAAAAATGAGCATTTAACTTATGCTAAATAACATTTGCTGACTGAATAATTTGGTAATGTTTATTTAACGTTAGATCAGAAGAAAATAAGAGAGCAGAGACGAGAGCCGAATGAGCAGGAGAAACATTGTGACTTTAAAACTAAGGGACGAAAAGCCAAAAAGCTGAAGAAAAATGGGCATCAGAAAGGAAAGAAAGTGCATGTGTGTTTGGAGTGTGGGAAGAGCTTTACTTCAGCTTATTATCTGAAAATCCACCAGAGGATGCACACCGGAGAAAAACCCTACAAGTGCTCATATTGTGGGAAGAGTTTCTGTCAGCCTTCAAGCGTGAAATTACACGAGCGAATTCACACTGGAGAGAAGCCGTATACCTGTACTCAATGTGGAGAGAGCTTCAGATATAAACACTACCTCACTTATCATATGCACGTTCACACTGGAGAAAACCCATTTACCTGCACTCAGTGTGGTCACGACTTTAAATCCGCAGCGAATCTATATCAGCACATGACAATTCACACAAACGACAAGCGCTTTGCATGCTCGTTCTGCGAGAAGAGATTTTCACTCCCTTATCATTGTAAAAAGCACGAGAAAACACACACTGACGAGAGAGATCATGGGTGTCTGGAGTGCGGGAGGAAGTTTAATAGAGCCGATCATCTGAAGGTCCACCAGAGAATCCACACTGGAGAAAAACCGTACAAGTGCTCATACTGTGAGAAGAGTTTCAGCTGGTTTGGAGAGCAGAAAATACACGAGCGAATTCACACCGGAGAGACGCCGTACTACTGTCCTCCATGTCAGAAAGGTTATAGAAGTTCGAGAAGCTTACAAAAACACCTCAGCAGTGAAAACCATAAACGCTGTGTCTCACGATGACATTTTGTCCTTTATAAACCTTCAAAACAACTAATATATATATATAGTTTTTTTTTTCTTCTAATATTGCTTAATTTGACAGCAGATATGGTGGTAATGCATTACAAAAGTAATCTAATTAGTATATAGTCACAGTAACACATTAATATAATGCACTAATAATAATTTTTATTAAAAAACATTACATTACACTTTACAGAGGCGGAGTTGGAGGTTTTAATACTGGTGTACAAGGAATTAAGACCGATTATAAAGAAAACGCAATACACATCTGCATGAATGAAGGACATAAATATAAGATAATAAATAGATAAAAATAATAATAATGATAAGAGAAAACTCATTAGTTTAATACATTACACATGCCACCCTCCCTTTATTGTAATGAAAAATTAAATGTAGGCTGACTTTAACATCCTTTTTGAGTATGTTGTGTAACCATTCATGCATTTAATTGTCCTGCCATTAATTTCCTATGGCCACAAAAATAATGTGTATTGACTATAAAAGGCTTACAGAAATTGTTATCCTTCTGGAGCTATAAGAACTCTGTCCAAAGTCAAAATTAATCACAGACACATTCTTTTAAAGGTAATATTTGATTACTGGAGCTGTATTAAACACTCTAGATTATTCTTTCTGTCATGTAGCTAACAGAAAAGAGGCTGAGGCCTGTCTGACTGCTGTGGGCCACCAGATAAAGGAGCTGCTCTGTCCCTTAATAAAGGCTAATCAGGGGTTGAATTATTTGATCTTAAACCACACAATCTGTCACAGTTGTAAGTGATTGTTGTCATGTAAATTTAGGTTCTTTTTATGTTTTTTTTTTTGTTTTGCATGCAGATGAAGTTTCTTCTGCCTCAACTAACAAACAGTGTAAGAATTTGTCTGCACTTTTTCATATTTGAGTTTCACTATTGAATCACAAAACAACCTTTGTTTATTTAAGTGAAGTTTATTTATAAACTAATTTCGAGAGGATCACGTGATTATGATTGAACACGGCTGGTCATGCATTAACCATGTATGACCAACCAATCAGACGATTTCTAACCCACTATAAAGAGCCAGGGTTTCTTACTACAGTCATCTTCGTTTGAAGAATCCCCCCTTCCACCCCTACTCCTCCTCTTTTCCTTTCATAGGGTGGCACGGTGGCCCAGTGACTAGCACTGCGGCCTCACAGCAAGAACGTCACCGGTTCAAGTCCTTTAACAGACTGGCTGTCGTTTCTGTGTGAAGTTAGCATGTTCTTCCCGTGTTTGCGTGGGTTTCCCCCGGGTTCTCCGGTTTCCTCCCAGGTTCCAAAAACATGCACTACAAGTTAATTGAACAATCTAAATTTAGCACTAGTCAAACTTTTATCCATCAGCATATCTCTCCGTAGCAACTATTTTTTGTCACCAACTCTTACAAAGGGGGCAGCTCTCGAGATCTACCTGAGCTCAAAGCTCCCCTCTCGCCCTGCAAACGGGAGGGAGCCCAGGGCTCAAGGACCTTTTGAGCTCAGGGCTCTCTCCCGGGACAGCATGCCAAACTTGCTTATAATCAATCATCAGCTAAGTGTGAACTCTTGAAATTCTAGAGTAGCTGTATAAGGTCCATCTTCAAAGACAAATAAAGTCACATGAACATCATCTCAATGTGTGAAATGTACAGGAAAAAAATGTTACATGTTGAAAGGTGTGTGTGTGTGTGTGTGTGTGTGTGTGTGTGTGTGTGTGTGCGTGCGTGTGCGCGTGCGCGTGCGTGTGTTGTCCCCGATGTCAATAGACTGGTCTGTCTTAGCAACTGGTTAAATCGTCACCTTAGAATTATAAGGTTCTGTCTGACATTTTTGTCAAAATTGAGTTATTGACATATTCTTATTAAATGACAACTTATTTACATTATGGGATGTTTTTTTATAAGTTGTTTACATTAAGACCTTTTATTTAAAAGCAAAAACAAATGTTACACACATACTGTTTGCTATGAAATGCAAAAACTTTGAAGCTCAATATCTCAAAATCATTCAGAACGCAGACTGAACCTTATAATTCCAAGGTGACGAAATGTTAAGGAGGACAAAGCTAAATTGTTTCTACTTTATAATTAATGTTCTCAACTCGCAATACAACTTTACACTGAATACAATTGTTTGTATTCAATACTTTATTATTATAATTTTTCAATTTCTATATTTCCAATGCCTGTATTTAGGATTTTTTTTTTGTGATTAATCATGATTAATCACACAAAAAAGTGTGATTAATTAGTAAATTTTTTTAATCAATTGACAGCCCTAGTATAAAGCAATGTAAAGAAAATCATTCATTTTATTTCAGGAAATAAAGAAATGAACAGTGCTTCAGACCAAATTATTTAATTTATCAAACAATTTCTCTTAGAACTCTTCCATCTTATTTGTCTGCTTGGGTCACTGAGGGTTTCTCTGGGTCATGCTGAGTGCAGGGTAGGGTGTCATCATATACAAAAAGGGGTATCCTCTGTCCTCCAGCCAGTAACCAATGTAGTGCCAGTAATGATTGTATAATACAAATATAGTAAATAAGACAAAAACATTGTGTAAATCAAATGTATCCTGTTGGAATGTGTGTCATAATGAAGATTCCCTGCAAATTCTGGTATCATGTACAGACCCTGGATATTAAGCCTCAACCTAGTGATGAGGTGGGGTCATCACATATGAGCTATAGTTTTGGGAAGCAGTAATGAGTTTAATAGTTGTAACACCAACAGATTAAGGACAGAAAGCTGAGTTGTTAATATCAAAAATGTTAATGTTTCATATTATCAGTGCCCTTTATTGACTGATGGAGCTTTAAAAGAGGCTGCAATTAATGCACTCAATAGCATTTGGAAACCCTGAAAAATATATATTAAAAATATGTTTTAGGTGTGTGTGCAGTGTGAATAGATGTATATATATATGAACGACTACATCTTTAAATAGAGATATATTTTCCTACAAAAGACAAAGCTGCCACTTCTTATAATATTATATATAAGCTACAGAAAAATGTGAAGGGTGCAGAGAGAGAGAGGAAGAGAGAAAAAAATCTCTCCACGAGATTCGAACTCGCTCCGCTGTGAGCATTGTTGTAGTGCAGTGTGGGCACTGACCACTACGCTATTGCCGCGCTCTGAAATGTTTCTGTAATGATACGCAGTGGTTTATGGACGAGGAACTGTACAAAAGTGTATAAAACAGTTCAGTGCCAGGCATACTGTACAGATATTCTACACACTAGGCTATTGCCACATTGTACAGTAAAATACCCTGATGCACTGTGTGGTAGCCTATGTAACCATGGTAAGCACAGACCCGCAGTTTGTCACGTTTGATTTCAAAAGGTTTGTTAAATACATTAACGATTCTCTTGGAAAAACAACAACGCTCGTTAAAATTTTAATTTGGATATGAAAAAAAACCTATGCACTTATAACCCTCTCACGATGAAAAAAAACTTGTATATCTGTGCTTCTACGTCCATCAGAATTCTCATCAAGAGCCCGCAATGCTCAGTAAACTCTCTGAAACAGAAAAACTCTGGAACATAACCTGCTTCGGAGCAGGTTATCTTCAGAGAGTAAGTTGCTATGGCTACTTAACATACCTCAGAAGTTACCTCCACTTTTGGAACCGAAAGCTGAGGTTATCCACTTACTTACTCTCAAACTTACCCAGGTATGTCACATAACCTGCTTTCTGGAATACCCCCCAGATCTGAATCCAGACTTTTTTTGTGTGTACATTAGGTCTGAATCCAGATTATATTATTGTGTTTACCAAATCTGAATCCAGACTTTTTTGTGTGTACATCAGGGGCCTGTTTCAGAAAGGAGGTTAAGTGAAAACTCAGAGTATTTTAATATATATATTTATATATTATATATTATATTATACGATTATATTATTGTGTTCATTATATCTGAATCCAGATTATATTATT
>CAIGQZ010000379.1:28344712-28367867 GCA_903798205.1 Danio tinwini
CCAGATTATATTATTGTGTTCATTAGATCTGAATCCAGATTATATTAGTGTTCATTAGATCTGAATCCAGATTATATTATTGTGTACATCAGGTCTGAATCCAGATTATACTTCTGTGTACATCAGATCTGAAAAAAGCAACTTGCCCAACTCTGTTTGTCGGGTTAAGCTGCATTGTTAAAGTGTTATTTTGATAATGAAGGAGAATTTCTGATGCATGCAGAGGGACTTTTATTTTGTACTCACTATACAATCATGAGACTTGTAACCACTATTAAAATATAGTTTACTATTTAAATCTTTTTTAACTTATTTAATAAAAAAATGAATTACCTAATATTACTAAAACTGTGATTCATGTAGATTTATTTGACTAACTGGAAACATAAGATAACATATAGGAAGGCAGATATTACAAAGAAGGGCCATTCAGAAGGCGGCCGTGTGTGTTTCAGACATATGTATTCAATAAGGGCAATCATGTGAGTCTCATGTGATACTCGGAACAATGGTGGCATTATTAAGTATTGAAGGAAATATCATGTGATACATTGACAGTCTCACCCTCTTACAAGACAATAAAATCATCTTTAAATATGAATGAACATGTTTGTCTCTTATTCAGTGACAGATTTGCCAACTGTTGAAAACCAGCAGATACACTGATGAGGAGTCACACACTCATGCATTGCCTTAAAATTGAAGCACAGCAAATCATTTACCTAATGTGCAAAACATGCAATATATTAATGAAGAGGAGAAGTTGTCAGATCACATGCCATGCATTTAGAGGACCAGGACAAAAAAATCCTCAGCAAAATAACATACACAAGGATAATCATTAACTTTAATATGCAACGCATGATATAGCCTCCACATTAAGTTAAGCAAAGGCTACGTGTCAGCTACAGAATGACTTTAATATACTGTTGAAGACTAAATTAATCGCCCTCCTGTATATAAGATTTATTTGTTTTATTTTGACTAGAATAATTTTTTTAAACTATTTTAAGGTCAATATTATTAGCCCCCTTAAGCTATATTTGTTTTGGATTGCCTACAGAACAAACCATTATAATACAATGACTTGCCTAATTAACAGCTTGCCTAATTAAATGTCACTTTAAGCTGAATACTAGTATGTTAAAAATATCTAGTCAAATATTATGTGCTGTCATCATGACAAAGATCAAATAAATCAGTTATTAGAAATGAGTTATTAAAACTATTATGTCACACCTGCTGCAGTGCCCTCATGTGGACTCTTGAGGGCACTAGCTCTTGTTTTGGTGTTTGTTTTCATTTCCTATGTTCCAGGGCCCTGTTTCAGTAAGGAGGTTCAACCAACTCGGAGTTTAAACTTGAACTCTGAGTTGATTTACCAAGAGATTAAAAACTCAGAGTTTTCGGTTTCAGAATAGCTGATCTGAGTTGTGTCAATCAACTTTAAGTAGACCAACTCAGAGTTAAGCGTGCACACTGTGACTATAAAAAGGCATTATCAATGGAGCACAGATATTACGAGTGATCATGGCAACATCTGAAAAAAAGTGATCAGCATTTCTATCTCCAGCTGAACTTGATGTGCTCATGCAGAGTTATAGCAAATATGAGCATATATTTAAAACAGCAACACCACTGCATCAGTGAGACAGAGACAGTTAGTGTGGGAAAACAGCTGCTCAAGTTAATGCAGAATTTTACATCGAATTTAAATATTTAAGTATAATAAAAAGTAATGTAATGTGTGATGTTTATAAAATGTGTACACTTGTTCCCACTTTTATACACGTTGATCAGTTTTAATAGATTTAAATCTGCACTTGTGCCTCTATTATTGATCAAGTGTAGAGGTTAATATGACATTTAGAATGTAAGCAGAACTAACAAATAGTTTTTAAAACGAATAATAATCCCATTAATCTAGTTACAGCACAATGTGAAGGTCAGTGAATTTAAGCTAATAATTTAAAAAAGGACAAGCCATTCTCGTACGTGACTTTGTTCGTGTGACTGAAATGTAGGCAATAGCTATGTTTCCATCCTAAAATATTAATTACATTTATGTGCAAAACTGGAATAACGCATAAAAGATTTGCGAATAAAGCAGCGTTTCCGTCCAACAAGTCAAAGAGAACAAAATCGACACTTCCTGATTAACTGGCGCCAAATATCAACAGTAAAAACAGAATTTACTGCGGTTGAAGAAGCTGCGTCAATATTTTCTTTATTTAACAGGCTAAATGTACTTGCACCTCAGAAGACAACTGACACACAATGAACACGTGGTGGCGTTTGAAGCCATGAGACGCAGAGAACAGATGCTCTTGACATGCTCCAGACGCTCTGGAGGTCATTAATAATATAAATTAATACTGAAACGGTTGAGGTGTTTTAGAATGACCAAAACAACATTTCAGATGTTTTACAATGTGCTCAGCCTGCTGGTTTGTCTAATCACACACATTTTCATCATCATCTCTTATAACAAATCTTTTTTTAATGCACATACTGGAATTTGTTCAGTAAAAGGGTTTTCATCGCAGTTTATGAGCATCTTTATCGAATAAAAGTTTATCCAACTCTGTTATTATGTGCATGTTTTTTATGCGTATTTTCATAAGTCATGTGCATCATGACGTTTCCATCAATCGTTTTTATGCACATATCCAAAATGAGCATTAAAATAGGTGAGTGGAAACGTAAGGAAATACCGCTTCGTCTTTAAAAAAGTGGAGGAGACCAACAGTTTAGAGAATAAAACCTGCTCCAGACCAAGTTATGTTTACAGAGTAAGGTACCACAGTAACTGACTCTGAGTTAAAGTTACCTCTCTTTCAGAAACAGGCTTGACTTACCCTGCTTTCTCCAGTTTGACAAACCTGCCATTTTGAAACAGAAAACCCAGAGTTTCTCTCATTTCAGGGTTAAAATACACTGAGTTTTCACTTAACCTCCTTTCTGAAACAGGCCCCTCATTTCCAGCTGTTCCTTGTTGTCTAATTAGTTCTGTCTTTATAAGCCATGTTACGTTGTGTTTAGTTTACCTTTGGATTTGTAATTGTTATGTCATTTTGTCATAAACAATTAAGGGGCCGGTGTGTAGGAGCCATACATTGCAATTTGGCGATTGGCCACAAGGTGTCAATACCTGACTATATAACTGTGGCTTCACTGCATGGAGGAAGACAGCGTTGGTAGAAAGCACACAGTTTTTGATCGTAACTTTCACCATTAACGTAACTTGAACCGTAATTTAAGGTAACAGAGGAGTGTGCATTATAGATTATAGAATAAGGAAAATTGATTAAGGAATTCTGTTGATTGGAAAATAAAGACGTTTTTATTTGCATCCATTTTGCCTACGGACTCTCACTTTTACGCGTTTAAAAAAGTAGCTCACTCTACCAACAATAGTGGCAATGGAAAGCCGCTACAGTCGGCCGCTACAGTCAATTAAGACTGTAGCGGCTTTCCATTGCCACTATTGTTGGTAGAGTGAGCTACTTTTTTAAACGCGTAAAAGTGAGAGTCTGTAGGCAAAATGGATGCAAATAAAAACGTCTTTATTTTCCAACCAACAGAATTCCTTAATCAATTTTCCCATAATTTTTCCTGCCACTCTCATCAGGTTATTAACTTGGGTTTTCATTTTTACTGTCAGGTTCCCAAACCAAACCATAATCCCACATCTCAAAATAGACTCTATTGTTGCTTTATAAAAAAGTTAGCATTGTTCTGCTACTCGCTCCAAATAATCTAAGTCTACGTAAAAAGTGTAATCGCTGATGTTTATATGATGTAATCGCATATGTTTAGAAATGTGTTGAACAAATCTCTCCGACAGGGGGCTATTGATCTGACTTCAACTATATATAAAAAAAACAAGGCTGACGCTTAACTTATATAGCAGAAAAGCATACTGCCACCAATTAGAAAGCTAGGTTTCAATAGGATGGAGCAGATGAACGCATGAGGATACGTCATAACTAGGCCCACACGAAATCTGCAGATTTCCGCAGTTTTTTAGCTTATCATTGAGTCTATTTATTTAAGTGAGTAAATGTGTGTAAATTCATATTTATTTAGTTTTATTCAATTAGTTTCACTGATATTATTGTGATGTAATAATAGTAATATTAAATTGTTCATTTATTTTTCATTACAGTTTGTAAAGTAATATGTTCTGTCTTTTAGTAGATCTATATTATATGAGAGACTTGCTTTGTTCACCAATGTGGTGGAAATTCATTTTATTCATCTTATATTCATTTATATATATTAATTTATATTAAAGGTCTGTTCTTTTATTCTTCCATGAATGTACTGTTTAAGTTAGACCAAGTGTGACCACTTTAACATCTGTTTATCACCAGATAAGATCTGGATAAGTACATGGTGATTTAACAAACTACATGTTCGGATGGGATGTAAGACTGAAATGTAGATGGTCAAACATGAAGTTGAGTGCTGTTGTAACTGATTCATCCTGTATGTCACTGATGACCTTGTGGGTACTACAAACTAGATAAAAAGAGAACGCACTCTGTTTCGGCGTCTCACTCTCTGCAGAAACCTGGTTTGCTGTATGATTGTCTGACCTACTTTGCAAAGAATAAAACTTTAAAAGACACTTTGGATAAGAATTTGTCTTCTTGACAACTGAGAGAGCCTCCTAAAAGAAAATTGCCACTACAACCAAATAAGTGGATCTATTTGGATTTGCATTGTAAACATTAAAAATTAAAGATAAAATGTATTATTTTTTTATTTCATATATTAATTTTTAGTTATGATACTCCTAAAATCATTATAAATCTGCAGATGTTTCACAAAATTTTCAGCAGAAATAACAAAAAATGTCCACAGATTCTGTCTGGCCTAATCATAACTCATGTCATGTAATGTGTGTATTTATAGCGCATTTCAAGAGTTCACACTTAGCTGATGATTTAATATAAGCTTGTTTGGCATGCTGTCTGGGAGAGAGAGCCCTGAGCTTAAGGGATCCTCGAGCCCAGGGCTCCCTCCCGTTCGTAGAGCGAGAGGGGAGCTTAAGCTTAGGTAGATCTCAAACTCTCTGGCTGTGGTAGCTAAGGAGGAAGGGAGTTAGACAGGTGTATGAATTGCTTAATCTGTTGTGAAATAAGTATATCTTTGCGGGTGGGAGGAAACTGGAGGACCCGGGGGAAACCCACGCGGACACGGGGAGAACCCACGCGGACACGGGGAAAACCCACGCGGACACGGGGAGAATATACAAACTCCGCACAGAAACACCCACCATCCTGTCGAGGACCAGGGCTGGCAGTGTTCTTGCTGTGGGGCAACAGTCCTAACCACCTAACCGCCGTGCCACCTGATCTATGAAAAGGAGGAGAAAGGGGGGGGGGGGGGGAGGGGGGGTTTTCTTCCATACGAAGATAACTGTGGACTGAAACTGTGGTTATTTATAGTAAATGGGGAATCATATTGGGAGATCATGATTAGTTAATGCGAGACCAGCGGTGGTAAATCATAAGCACGTGATCCTCTCGAAATTAGTTTATTAATAAACTTCAGTTATTGTGTATGGTCATACACACAAAGCACTTCACAATCATGAGGGGGGTCTCTCCACAACACCACCAGTGTGCAGCTCCACTTGGATGATGCGATGGCAGCCACAGGACAACAGCGCCAGTGACCTCACCACACACCAGCTGCAGTAGCTATTTCCATCCAAAAGTGCTAATTAAATTAATGTGCAAAACTGCATTATCGCATATAAGATGTGCAAATAAAGCAGCGTTTCCATCCAACAAGTCAAAGAGAACAAAATCATCACTTTCTGATTAACTGGTGCCAAATATCAACAGTAAAAATTGCATTTACGGCAGTAGGAGAAGCTGCGTCAATCTTTTCTGGTGGCGTTTGAAGCCATAAGACGCAGAGCACAGACGCTGTTGACAATTCTGAAGGTAATTAATATTATAATATGATAATATGTTATTATAATGATATTATAAAGATTAATATTATGAATATAATCACATGACCTTTTTTATTGCGCATACTGGAATTTGTTTGGTAAAAGTGCTTCCATCGTAGTTTCCAAAATGAGCATAAAAATAGGTGGATGAAAACAAAAGATAGAACCAATTCAGTGGATGGGGATGATTGGGAGGCCATGATCGATAAGGGAAGATGGAAGGAATTTGGCCAGGACTACACATTACAAGAAGTGCCATGGGATTTTTAATGACCACAGAGAGTCAGGACCTCGATTTAACGTTTTATCCGAAAGACGGCGCTCACTGACAGTATAGTGTCCCCTTCACTGGGACGTTAGGACCAGTGTTGCCAGATTGGAAATGTGAAAGTGTCGTACCAGAACCTCAAAATTATCATATTTGGAGGAAAATTATCGTACATGAGTCAAACGGAGAATATACAGCTGTTATCTAGACAAATAGCGTTTTGACACAACGTGCAAGTTATTACAATACGTAAAAAAATAAATAAAAACCTAACATAGGCGTACCTTAGTGGGAAGGTTCAAACTCCACCTCTGAGTCACTGTCATTGAATACCTGTGTGTGTTGCCAGATGTTGAGGGATTTATTTTGCGGTACAAATTGGATGGCTACATGGAGTGCAACATAGTGCTGGTTGGCTTGAAAGCAGTGCACCCTCACGATTTTTTAACATACTAGTCTAAGGGTGTGCACGAACCCATCTAGAGGATCTGTAATGAGCCGATCTCGTGGCTTTGTTTTGATGAGATTAACTTTGGAAAAACACGTTCGCATGATGCATTTGAATGGGGAAAAACTTGACCGACCTCAAACTAAAAACGACTGACTTAAGCACGGCCACGCACAGCAGGAATGTTAACTCGTGAGAGAGAGAGTCATTCTCCACGTAGATTGGCTGAGAAGATGAGATAGAAACTACAGTCATTGTTAAGAAAAGGTGTCTTACTCCACCTTCTCCTCAGAGACAGCAGACACAAGATGCAGCTATCATTAAGTATAGAAGCCCTAAGATTACAATGAAACTCATTTTACATGCCATAAATTCTGAAATTATCATACATTATAGGATTTTTTGCATTATTGATCGTACAGAGGTCGAAATTATCGTACAAATATGATAATTATCGTACGTCTGGCAACACTGATTAGGACTCGCACCACAGGTTGAGCGCTCTCTGCTGGCCTCACTAACACCACTTCCAAAAGCAACTTTGTTTTCCCATGTGGTCTCCCATCCAGGTACTGACCAGGCTCAGCCCTGCTTAGCTTCAGTGAGTAACTGGTTTTGGGCTGCAGGGTGATATAGCTATATATATATATATAAGAAACTGTATATAAATTGTGTTTTTGGCACATTGTAGGGAAAGTTTAATTGATCATCTCAATAAACTGCTTCATCTTGAGAACTTTAAATACTTATTTTCTTTAAAACTTTGAAGATATTTGTTGATATCCAGAGCAACATTGCACTAGTTATTTTGGTGAAAGTAACTTAAAAGTAATCCAAACGTAGTGTAGCGTTTTACATTTCAGAGCCTGTAATACAATCATTCATTCATTTTCCTTCAGTTTAGTCCCTTTATTCATCAGGGGTCGTCACAGGGGAATTATCCAGCATATGTTTTACACAGCTGATGCTCTTCCAGCTGCAATCCAGCACTGGGAAACATTCATTCACTCACACACTCAAACACTACGGCCAATTTAGCTTAATCAATTCCCCTATAGCGCATGTGTTTGGACTGTGGGGGTAACCGGAGCACCCGGAGGAAACTCTTGCCAACACGGGGAGAACATGCAAACTCCACAGAGAAATGCCAACTGACCCAGCCAGGACTCAAACCAGCGACCTTCTTCCACTGCATTCAGCTCTTGCCTCAGCACTCAGACTTCCTTAGGGTCTAAAACATCTAAAATACAAGAATTCAGAAAAAATAATTCATCATAATCAAAATGTTCAATTATTTCACAGCCTGAACAGAAATGTTGTTCCCAAATAGCCAATAATGAAGAACCAAGAATACACACAAACCTCTTTGTTCTTCGCTTTCTCCATTGTTAATTCTGGATGGTTCTGGATCTCTCAGATAATCACTCTCCACTTTAATAAACTCCATCTTTATCATAATTCATCACAGATTTCAGCTGCTGGAGTTTTTCCTAGAGTGAACAGATATAAATGAGCCCTGTATATCAGCACAGAGAACTCAAAGTGGCCATGTCTTGTCTGGAGGCGGGATCTCAAAGGTGGTAAATGGATTGTACATGAGCTTGTAGTTTGAAAATAAAACAAACTAACTGGAATTTGTGGCTGATTGTTTTCTTTTTACAGATTATTAAGAAGGTATTCGCAGAGGGATACCTGATTTCATTGGTTTCTGTTTGTTTGTTTGTTTCATCCAGTAGCTTGAGATTAAAGAATATTTTAGACATTACCTTAATAAACGAGGTGAAAACAGGGCTGATGGTTCTAATATTTCCGCCAGACTATTGATGAAACAAGCACTTTTATGATAATTGTGACAAATGTACACTAATTTAAGTCAGCGTGTATATTTGCTGTTAGAAACAGAGTTTCAGATATACAGGCGTAAATAAGACCTACCATGAGATCTCTTTAACTTTGGCACATCAACTTTAAAAGCTGATCTCTGTAGTTTTCTGCTCTTAAATCAGACTTCACTTGAACTGATTCTGACTTGATTTATATTTCAGACCAGATGGAGGCGAATGAGCAAAGAACTGAATGAAGAGGGTGAGAGACGAAACTTCGAGACTCAAAGAACTAAAACAACACATCTGCACAGCTGTCGTCAGTGTGGAAAGAGTTTCAAGAGAAAAGCCAAGCTGAAAAAACACAGAAAGACTCACGCTGGAGAGAAACCGTACATCTGTACTGAATGTGGAAAGAGTTTCTCACAGCTGGACAGTTATAAACAGCACCACAAAACACATGAAGACAAGAGAGATCATGTGTGTTTGGAGTGTGGGAAGAGCTTTACTACAGCTGGTAATCTGAAAATCCACCAAAGAATTCACACTGGAGAAAAACCTTACAAGTGCTCATATTGTGAGAAGAGTTTCAACCAATCAGGACACTTGAGACAGCATGAACGAATTCACACTGGAGAAAAGCCGTATACCTGTACTCAGTGTGGTCATGATTTTAGCTTATCATCAAGTCTAAAACACCACATGAGAATTCACACAAATGAGAAGCCTTATGCATGTCTGTTCTGTGAAAAGAGATTTTCACGTCTGGATTTTTGTAAACAGCACCAGAAAACACACACTGACGAGAGAGATCATGTGTGTTTGGAGTGTGGGAAGAGTTTTACTACAGCTGCGAGTCTGAAACGCCACCAAAAGATTCACACTGGAGAAAAACCTCACAAGTGCTCATATTGTGAGAAGAGTTTCATGGAGGCGCAATGCAGGAAAATACTAACACTCCGATTTTATTGTTATTGCATAATAGCAAGAGGGTTACACTAACTATAAACTCAATAAGATAAACATTAAAAATACTTTTTCTGATTAATAATAATAGTTTCTTACAGAAACAGCGCATCCGGGAAGTATTCATAGCGCTCCACATATTTTTGTTACAGCTTTATTACAAAATGAATTAAATTCATATATTTCCTCAACATTCTACACACAATCCTCCATAATGACAATGTAAAAACATTTTCTGAATTTGTTGCAAATTTATTAAAAATAAAAAAGCTGAAAAGTCACATGTACATCAGGATTCACAGCCTTTGCTCAATGCTTTGTTGATGCACTTTCGGCAGCGATTACAGCCTCAATTCTTTCTGAATATGATGCCACAAGCTTGGCACACCTGTCTTTGGGGATTTTTGCCCATTCCTCTTTGCACTACCTCTCAAGCTCTATCAGGTTGGATGGGAAGCGACGGTGTACAGCCATTTTCAGATCTCTCCAGAGATGTTCAATAGGATTTAGGTCTGGGCTCTGGCTGGACCACTTAAGAACATTCTCCGAGTTGTTTTGAAGCCACTCTATTGATATTTTGGAGGTGTGCTTTGGGTCATTGTTCTGCTGGAAGATGAACTGTCGCCCCAGTCCGAGGTCAAGAGCACTCTGAAGCAGATTTTGATTCAGGATGTCTCTGTACATTGCTGCATTCATCTTTCCCTCTATCCTGACTAGTCTTCCAGTTCCTGCTGCTGAAAAGCATCCCCACAGCATGATGCTGCCACCGCCATCCTTCACTGTAGGGATGGTATTAGCCTGGTGATGATCGGTGCCTGGTTTTCTCCAAACGTAACACCTGGCATTCACTCTAGAGAGTTCAATATTAGTTTCATCAGACCAGAGAGTTTAGTTTCTTATAGTCTGAGAGTTCTTCAGATGCCTTTTGGCTAATTCCAGGCGGGGAGTGGCTTCAGTCTGGCCACTTTACCATACAGGCCTGATTGGTGGATTGCTGCACAGATGGTTGTCCTTCTGTAAGGTTCTCCTCTCTCCACAGAAGAACGCTGGAGCTCAGACAGAGTGACCATCAGGCTATTGATCACCTCCCTGACTAAACCCTTCTCCCCTGATCACTCAGCTTAGATGGCCGGCCAGGTCTAGGAAGAGTTCTGGTTTTTACAAACATTTTCCACTTACGGATGATGGAGGCCGCTGTGCTCATTGGAACTTTCAGAGCAGCAGAAATGTTTCTGTAACCTTCCCCAGCCTTGTGCCTCGAGACAATTCTGTCTCGGAGGTCTACAGACATTCCTTTGTCTTCATGCTTGGTTTGTGCTTTGACATGCACTGTCAACCCTGGGCCCTTATATAGACAGGTGTCTCCCCCCACCCCCCCACGTGGGTCCCTACCCCCACTTTGGGAACCACTGGTCTAGTCTATTTGAAAGAGAATCGATCACATCAGTTTTGTTTCTAGGCACATTTGCTTCAAGCAAGGAGGAAACGGGAGCGTGCAAGCGTTTAAAACAGTCGCGCGCATCACATCAGCTGTTGGCGCGAGTGAATATCCTCTCATTCAGTATACACCTGCTTTCTTTTGCTCCCGCAAACAGTTATTTTTGTCAGTTGTGCTGCTTCTCGATTCTAAGATCGCATATTAGGCCATCCTTATTGTCAAACTTTGCTTTAAAGAAAACTACAATTTAAAAATGATTTTCAACCAGCCAAAGTGGCTAGTGGGAGTGACTGTTTAACTCGCCACAGCTAAAGCCGCGGTCACACTGGGCTTTTCTCCCCATAGACTTCCATTCATACGCACGCGAATGCGTCAGACCGGAAACGCAGGGTCATGCGTCAGAGTTTCACAGGTTGCTGCGGTGCAAAGTTCAAGCTTGGTGAACTCTGACCTGTGAAATTGCATCACTTGACTGCAAGAGACCAATCGAGGATCAAAACATGACCTCTCTGAACAGAAATTTAAAAAATAGAGCAATCACTGACTTTTTGTCTATTCATCTTGTTTAATCCCGCTACTTTTCGCAGCGTCGTACGACAGAATTTCGCAAGCTCAAACTCTAGTGTGACTTCGGCTTAAAATCTACCCGCATTTGGCGGGTGTTAATGTAAAGCCCTGTTTGTACTATTCTGGGGTGCGTTTCCCAAACAACAATGTTACTCGCGGCTGAACTTTCATAGTGCGATGCATCGTTTGGCAAAAGAACAATGTAGTGCCGAGTGTTTCCCAAAACCCATTTCTCTGTCGCAGATCCATTGCTTGAATTACGATAGTTATAACATAAAATGCCCATAATGATGCTTTAAACGGGGTGGAGTAACTTCTTTAGAGAACAACCCCATCATTTCTTTGTGCAAATTATACTGTATTACACAAACACGCATTTAAAATAAAATCCAATATTACTTTTGCTAAAAACATGCACTCGCTTTCCATATTAATCGAAATATATGTAAATGGAAAATATAGGGCCTGTGTTTGCTTTACAAATATTATTGAGAACATTACATATTCTATTCTAAAACATAAAATCACTTACAAAAGCTAACACATATTCTAATAACATATATAAATCATATAAATAAATAATGAGGCTATTTATTATAAATATATTTACTTTAATAATAATATTAATGATGATTATTATTTAGAATATTGTTTATTTATAAAAAATTTTTTTTTTACAATTTGACACATGCAAACCACAGCAGAAAGTTCTAACCAACAGACCCATGTCATATACAGCAGAGACACTTAATAAATAACCTATAAAATAAAAGAATTAACGTATGCTATGTTTTTTATTTTCACAAGCTTTGGAGACGTAACATAATTTCCGCTTTTAAATATACCTACAGCTTTCGCCATGAGGCTGTGTTCAAAATGATGTCAATATTTTCAAAGTGCACTGCGAAGGGAGCACACTTGTAAACATGAAGATCGCTAAAACTGAACTGTAAAAATACTTTGAAAGCAAATCACACCTAAGAGACATTAACTTAATGCTTTTTTATTTTTAATAATTCCAACTTTCAATGTTAGAATCTTCTAAATGAATAGGGAATAGGGGGGATAAGTGGGAAAAATGTTTGATTAATGTAAAGGTCCTGCTTGTTTGTAATTGTAAGAATTGTAGTTAATTATTTATACTCTTGTTTTTTGTGTTTGTTTTATTTTTTGTTATTATTTACTTTCTATCACCCTGGCATTATTTTGTTTACTGTGTCTGTTTAACAATTGTTTAAAGCATAATAAATAATAATAATAAATATTCACATCATTTTGTGGTCGGACTGTTTCTTTAAAAATACAACCAATAGTAGCTACTGAAGGAGGGATTAACAACCAATCAACGTTACAGGTGAAACGGATAACGTTAATGCAGCGAATAATGATCTGGAATCAGCGTCGTTCACTCAGAAAGGAGAAACTTCAGGTGCAGCAGCTGAAATCTGCGATGAACTATGATAAAGATGGAGTGTATTAAAGAGGGAAATGATTATCTGAGGGATCCAGAACCATCCAGATTTAACAATGGCGAAACTGACGAACAAACAGGTTGGTGTCTATTATTGAATCTTCGTTATTGGCTATTAAGGACAACATCATGAAGCTGCAGGCCCGGAGACCCAACTGCACACTCAGATTTGCACTTCCAGACCTATCGCTTTCTCAAACAGATCCACCTGTTGTTTGAAAGACCGCCTAACTTGATTTCAACCGCTTATCAATTGTAACTTACACTATTTTTCTACTATAAAATATGACGCTATGATTAAATGCATTATTATATAAAAATATTAAACATATTAGATTATGATTTAATGAATTAATTATGTTGTATTTTTATTAATTGTATTTGTTAATGGATATTGTTCAGTTATCTAAAAATTCAGTCATTTATTGTTTTTTTTTTATCATTAAAGGTTTATCACACTGTTTAATATTGAGTTGAGGGAATGAATATTATCTCTAACTTTATTTTGTGTACGTCATGAGGACCTACAAGTCATCCAGCTGTAAACAATGCTGAGTAAATAATAATTGGATTAATAATTAAGTAGAAAATAACATAAATTGTTGGGGGGATTTTTCATTTCTCGAGCAGAAAACAGTAGAAATATCTGCAGCATTTAGTGGTTGAGGTAAAGTTGATTTTATATATTTACACATTCCTTCAATGCCTTGCTCCCTATATAGTTTACCATGATACTTTGAATATTCTGTCTGAATTCGCATGTAAGAATGACTTCAAAACAACATTAGCACTATTTAATTGACTGTACACAGTGTTGTACTGTGATAGTCATCGGCTGCTAATATGATTTCATTACTTACAATTACCAAACCATACTTTTCCTAAATTATATTATCAAGGAGAAAGTCTAAATGTCTGAATGTAAAACCAACTTTACCTCAATTCATTCAGTGCAGTGCATTAGTGTGTTGGCAGAGATTGTAATATCCATCTGGGAAAAAATGCACAAGTCACAAGCAAATTATTTTTGCTTTAAAGAGAGCTCATATTGTCAATTCTATGCTGTTACAATCTTAAAGATGGTGAGTCAAGGGGAAGGAGAGTAACATTAATTTTTGAGTGAAACACATAAGCAAACACACACAATCTCAATAAGTGAGGAACAAAATACCAAGACTAACCGAATGCAATAAAGTGAGTTTATTTACAAAGATAGTGATTCTAATAAATGCAAAAATATGTATATAGAAAGAACAATAAATATTTACAAGAATATATTGAAATTACAGATAGATGGGAGAGTTGGAGAGATGAGACGTGGGCGGCCTCCAAACAATAGAAATAAATAAAACAATCTATTCTAATGGCCCAACCTCTACGCTAACTATCCAAAAGAAAAGAATATAGCTGTTATTGAAAAGTAATCTAATCTACTCTGAGATATATATATATATATGAGGAAAAACAAAATTACAGTGGGTGGAGCTCGCCCCTTACCTAGTGTGTCTAACAAAAGTGATATTCAAGCTACGTGTGCACAATGCATGTCGCGCGACGTTCTTACCTGTCCCACTCTCCAACCTCAGATGTGCGTAACTGATGGTAGACAAAATGGAGACCAGGAAACTGATATTTTGATTTCCAAAAGAGCTTATTTGTAATTATTACAGAACTTCTTAACAATTGAAGAGTTTAGATGCAAAAGCATCTATATGCCGTCCGAAATTTTCCTCAAATGAGCATTTTTATCATGAGCCCGTGTGTATGTTCAGTAACATCACTTTTATGGCAAAGAATAAGTCCTTTTCCTGGTCTTTAAAGTGAAATATTTTAACATAAACACAGGAGGCTGAGAAAAAAGTTAATTTTCTATGTAAATTTCAGACGGCACTTAGAGTTTTTTGCATTTAAACTCGTCAATTGTTAAACTGTTATTGTCTGGTTGCACTTTCAGATAGATAATACAGTAATATGTACAGTAGACCTACATAGCACTAAAATATGTTACAAATAGTAATTGCGTTAAATATTATACATTTTATTTTAACATTTTTACTTTAAAGTTTTTTTTTTATTTTCCTAAAAACTTGTCCCAGAATGATACAATAACTCAAACACGCTGTAAATATCATAAAATAAGGCTGTTTGTTTTGACACTAATTTTGATCAAATAAAACACTGAAATAATTGATTGTTGGTGTAATAAGATCCCACATTGATTTATGCTATAAAACCTGGTAATTTTCAGGAATCGCTTTAATAAAAGCAATAACCTTACTCTCATGTCCGATGTTGCTGCTTGTTAGGAAGTGCTGGTCTGAGCGTGCAGTTAGTTCTCTGTACCTGCCAACAGCAGGTGGCACTGTCTGGAAGTGCAGGTCTGAGCGTGCAGTTGGGTCTCCGGGCCTGTAGCTTCACCCTGATCATAGAGTGGAGGAACTATGACGTCAATTTGTATGCAAAAACCCGGAAGCGAGTTCGCATTTTAGCAGTTCGGGTTCCCTCGTCGCAAAGTCAATGGGTATTTTGAATTAGGGTTGGGTGATGTTGACCAATTTGACATCGTATGATGTCTAATGTGAAACACTGCAATGGACGATGGCATCGTCATGTCATCGTAGGTGTGGGTGGTTGTTGTTAAATATAATTTAATTCATAACTAATTAATTAATTGTAACCTACCGTTTTCACTACCTGACCCACATGGTCTGCTTTACTCATAACCAAACCATAAATAAAGTTACACACAAATTATCACCTGTCAATCACTTTTTTTTCTGCGGGACTCTGACATGAGGCAGAGTGATCTGTGCCGTTATAATAGCTTTTTCCCACAGCTGGTGGAGGAGACGAGAGTTTGTTTGGAGTTCACTGTAGTTTGTATTGTGATTTGATAACTTCCTTATTTTATTATAATAATAATAATAATAATAATAATAATAATAATAATAATGAGGAAATAATAACAAGATGCTAGGGCTTGAGCGTTTTGGTCGTATATGCGGCCGAAATTTTATGGGACCTAAATTTATTTGGAAGCATTTGTGCTAGTGCATAAATTGTTGCCTTGCGACCTGTTTTCACTGAAAAATCCTTGCTGCGTCTTCGGATTTAGGAGACATTTGCAGAATGCATCTTTGCACCTTAAAACGCCAAACGCAGCGATCAGGAACAGTTTAAAACAGTTGTTATGTGAACTTGATGAAGTAAAAAATCCTGCAATGCTTGCCCCGCCGTTGTGCTCTTCTTATTGGCCCACTGCTCTAGAACTGAACGCGAATGAATTGGTTAATATCAGCTGTCAATCACTCAGTCAACGTCTTCTGCCTTCAGATGACAGCGAGCTACAACCACGGAAATGTGAAGCACTGAAGATGAGAGAATGAAAATAACACTGACAGATTTAGTTTTAGAAATCACCTAAAGTTACTAATAATGGCACATCTTATTAGTGATCATGTGCTGAATGTTAATCCACCATTTACACTTTTCCAAGAGTGGATAAAAGATTTCCAGTGGCTTCAAGTCTGCTATGAAAATAACTAAAGCCATTCACTGTAAAGTTTGTGGGACGGGGTTTGCAGGTAACAGCGTTTGCCACTGAATCTACATATTTTAAGCGCGAGAGGTACTGTATAATCCTTCATTTAATCCTCACAGCTCATGGAAAGACTGTTATTGCTATTAAGATGACATGCAAATAAGTTATATATCAATATAAATGTGGGGTGGGGCGATGGATTGCGATGCCGGCTCAGCATCGTGAAGTTTATCGATGGACGATGGCATTTTCTATCGGCCCAACCATATTTTGAATGGGATTTCAAAAACGCATTGATGGATTTGCTCTTCAGTGTTTGGACTCTCAGTAGTGATTTATTAAACCACACTGAACTGAGCTACACTGAAAACTGGACTGACACGGTTTCAATTTACTGTGATGATCTATGTGAAGCTGCTTTGACACAATCTACATTGTAAAAGCACTATAGAAATAAAGGTGTATTGAATTGACATTCAGTTAAATCGCTCAAGATACTTTCACGTATTGCTCTTGCTCTACGACATAACACATCAGGTACATCAGACTCCTGTTTTTTAATTTTTTATCGCTTGCGCTTCTTTAAAAAGAATCAAGTTGCTAAAAGGGACTACAGGCAGGGTCGGAGACATTATACGTCATCGAGCTGATTATACGCTTGCCCTGGGCATTTGGATTTGTCTGTTATTTAAAGGTGCAGTATGTAAGTTTGACACCCAGTGGTTGAACTAGGTATTGCACTCCTGGATCAAAATAAACTCAAGCATGCTTAGCACCAGATTAAGTACAGAAGCAAGTGATTTACAATGTGTTCTAAATAAAAGCAACGACACGCGATAGAGGGAATATTCTCCATATTAAAAGGAGTTTTGGTTCTAACCAACACCTCGAATTGATATATTAGAAACGACTTCTATTTCTCACAGCTGAACAACAGAAACCTATGACAGTGATCACCTCAGGTAAACCTTGTGTGCTTTATTCAGTGCTAAATACTAACAATGTGAGTTTGAATGCCATTTTACAGGACATTTATTGCCATTTACTGAAAGCAGCAGCAGATAGTTCAGCTCAGATCTGGAAAATACAATAAACTGTTTGATATTGAACTTCAGAACTAAACACATATGAGTGATTCAGCATCTACATTTAATGATGTTAAAGAGGGTTAACATGTATTAAACAGATTATAAACCTTACCGTGAGTGAGTGAGTGCAAGTTCTGTGCTTCTGAATGGCTCCATTTACATTTCTGTCGTGTTTCGTCTGGTGCAAACGGCTAAATTGCTCATCACGGAGTATTTCGTCACAGCGTGTTGTTAGGACATGCGGTTGCAATGTAACCTGCTCACCTCATGTTTACATTCATAATATTTATATCATTTGCTAATTAATAACATCATGTGGAACTGAATCTCTTATTTTGAGATACTGTCCATTTCGGTCAATGACGCATGCTTTCAGAGCCTTTCTCAATTAATTAATGAATGAAATGCGCTGTTTTCCAACAAGGCAACCCCGGGTGCTGAATTATAATTGGCTAAACTGGCATTGTGCAGGTTAAATTTACCTAAACAAAGACATCGTTCCGGCACGGAAAAAAAATTTCAAAGCAGAATATCAGACTTCACTTGGGATGTTTCTGAAATATCTGCACACATATTATGGTATTTTTATGCTTTAGAAGAGTCAACTTACATACAGCACCTTTTAATTATTTTCATGAATAGTATTTTATAGTTTGTAGTATTTTTCTAATTGGGAATTCATATTGTATGTAGATAATGCCTTCACTTTGTAAAGACTGTCAAGACATTAATTTGTTAATCATTTATTTTAATTAAACTATATAATGGGGATACTGCTTACCAGGGCAGCCTGTGTCTTTCCTGCTCCCAGTAATGCAAACGCGTGAATAAGTGTGTAAAAAATACATGCATTAACTGTCACTTTAACATGATCCATAGATTTTTTTTCATTTCTTTTCTTCATCTGAACACATTTAACTCGGTCATAACTGCAGTGTTTACACTCCTCCTTTAAAATGTATAGCATATGTGACTGTATGGGCTGCTTTTCGCTGTACTTCTTGACAAAAAAAAAAAAAGAGTCTTGAATGTTGTTCTGTGTCCATGATGGAACTTGCAGGCATATAGTCTTGTCCCTCATGCCTCATTTCTGATATCTATTACTAAGGTAAGCAGGCTGTTTGCACACGAGCGATACATTTATTTAAATGTGTCTTATTATGATATTATCTAGGCATGGGACGATAACCGTTTTAAAGGTATACCGCGGTTTGGAAAAGTCAAGGTTTGAAAACCAATAAAATTTTCTGTAATACCGTTCCTAAGGTATGTGTAAGATTTTATTTTACGTTTTTTTTTTACGCAGAAAAGATATCAAAATACGGTTTTAAATCTGTAAAATCTGTGTTTTTGAAACTAATGAAGACAGCAGAAGTCAATTAATCTTTTGAATTATTCAGCCTGACATGTTTAATGTTAAAATAATTTAAATGTTTCTCAAAATAAAATGTACTGTTTAAAGGGGAAAAATGTTTTAGTTTTTTTTTACCCAGACTTTAAAAAAAGAATATATATTTTAGAGCCGTAATCACAATACTGCGAAACCGTGATATTTTTATCCAAGGTTATCATACCGTCAGAATCTTATACCGGCCCATGCCTAGTAGGCACATTTATACATACAATTTAAAACTTTTACAACAACTGTAAAGCAAAACAAAATGTATTTCCCACATAGAAAACTAGCCAAAAGACACATACTGTAGGTCTATACCAGGGGTACTCAAACTCAGTCCTGGAGGGCCGGTGTCCTGCATAGTTTAGTTTCAACTTCCTTCAACACACCTGCCTGGAAGTTTCTAGTAAACCTAAGCTGCGTCTCAAATGGCATACTATACACTCATGCACTATGTACTTATGCACTTAAACGCGTCCCAAATGGAACACTAATGTTTTTTTTACTAAGTGGAAGTTCATCCCATTTCCCAGATAAATTGACGGTTGCCAAATCAGTGAAATAAATGAAAGTACCAAATAACACCTGCCGTGAGTATTATCGCATTCTCCATCGGGAGGCGCTATAATCACTCATAGGAGAATGTCGCTTTCACAATCCAAAATAAATAGTTATCCAACATGTGCGCCCGAAAGTTCCGCCCCTTCCGCTATGTGAGCAAAGCTGCGGTCGTTGAGTGCGTGAAGTGTCCATCATTACACACTTCATTTTACTGGTTGAATGAGTGCATCATCCGGGTAATTAAAATGCACTTATTATTCTTTGTGTTGTCAGTGTAAACGCACTTCTTGCACTATACTACAAAATGGCGTAGAATCGTGCATAAGTATGCGGTTTGGGACGCACCTCTAGTCAGAGCTTGATTAGCTGGTTCAGGTGTGTCTGATTGGGGTTGGAGCTAAAATATGCAGGACACCGGCCATCCAGGACCGAGTTTGGGCTCCCCTGGTCTATACAGATGTGTTTTTACATATTTATTTGTTTATAATATATATAGCGAGAACATACCTGCCAACACTCCCATTTTCCCGGAAGTCTCCCGTATTTCAGACCCACCTCCCGGTTTGTCATTTCTCCCGGAAAACTCCCGGAATTTCAACCCCTTCCCCCAGTCCTCAGGTGATTGGTACAATCTGTAACACCCCATTTATACGCGGCTTCAGCATCAACGCTTGATAAAGGGCGTGTCTGAAGTTGGGGCTGATGCGATCGTCATAGCAGCGTCAGCCAATGACACTAGTTAGCGACTGGCTACTGTCTGAGCTGGTGTATTTGTATACAGCGATCTGATTGGCTGGCGCTTCCGTCGGCACTTGAAAAGTTGAGAGAGTCCCAACTTCTGCAGTGATCAATGCCACTAAAGCGGCCCAGACGGATCCACAATGCAGTTCAGCAACGCCTGTTGTCACCCATTTTAAAGTGAATGGGAAGCGTTGAAGCTGACGCCACTGCCCTGTAAATGGGGCGTAACACTCCCGGATCGTCGACAGACCAGGCACCCTTTTTCCGGTTGCTCTGCCCCACCCCCCACCCCCCCTTCCCGAATTTTCAGAGACAAATGTTGGCAGGTATGAGCGTGAATTGTAATATAATAAACCAAGAGATTAACTCTTTGCCATGGACCATATTTCTAAAAATAAGCTTGAAGATGTCTGTAGTAGGGTGGTGCTGACGTCACAGGCGAGCGCCCCAATGCACTGTAGTCCGCTTATAGCAGGGGTGTCCAAACTCTGTCCTGGAGGGCCGGTGTCCTGCGTAGTTTAGCTCCAACTTCATTCAACACACCTGCCTGAAAGTTTCTAGTATACAGAGAGAGCTTGATTAGCTGGTTCAGGTGTTTAATTGGGGTTGGCACTAAGGCCCCATTTACACTCATGTGTTTTCGTTTTAAAACGCATAAGTTTTGCTACGGTTATGCCATCCGTCCACACTATGCCGGAGTTTTCGAGCCCCAAAAACACTGGAGAGGCCGTTTTCATTCTAAAACGCTGCTGCTTCATCTCAATGTGAATGGGGGAAAATGGAGACATCTGAAAATGGAGGTGTGGCTGCAGACATTCGCTACCTGATTGGGGCTTTTGGATCATTGCGTATCCTTCCCTTATTTGTCAAGCCCCTATCACATGACTAACTCTACCGGAAGACTGCAGACCAGCCTTCACTGTAAAAACAACAACATGGACACAGAAATGGGAGCGTTGTTTGCACTATTGTCAGTTGTAGGTGCCATTTGTGCAGTTAAACTCTGCCTTTTTTACTACAGCAGCTGCATATATTCGCAAGAGGCAAGCTATTATTCGAGCACTCGCTAATCGCTCGCGTTCATCGTTCAACCAGCGTTTGTTGACTAACAATAACCAAATGCCGAGCGAGACACATGCTTCCTGTTTATACTTGGATGCACATGCACAAAGTGCGTGAATGGTCACGTGATATACGTTTTTGGTGGAGTAGTGTGGACAGAGATGAGTTTAGAAACGCTAGATGAAACGCTAGTGTGGACATGGTTTGTTTTTTTTATTTTTTTTTATCTAAAACGCCATTTCAAAACGAAAACGCATTAGTGTAAACGGGGCCTAAAATATGCAGGACACCAGCCCTCCAGGACCGAGTTTGGACACTCCTGGCTTATAGCCTAATGTTAGCTCTTCAGTTCTTTGAGCACGTTTTGATCTTAAACGTGGACACAAGTTGTGTTTTCGTGTGAGGACTATCTGGCTGGAAAAAAACTTGTAAGTGTAATGAACTGTGTTTGAACACCGAGCTTATTATTTGCAATCTTTAAAAAGTCTATGGGAAAGTCCTATAGGGATTTTATCAAGGGAACCAGTTTTATGCTAGCAGCCGATTAGCCTACAAGGTGACGTCATAGTTCCTCCACTCTGAGGAATGTTGATGATGAAATTTTTGTTCAGCAGATTCACTAGTTGTCAAATAATGCACATTTTAATTATGATAAATAATATTTACTGACTGGTTAATGTTTATTTAGACCAGAAGGAACATGGAGTGGAGAGACAAGAGCCGAATGAACAGGAGGAGAAACATCATGGCTTTAAAACAAAGAGAAGAAACGCTAAAAAGCTGCAACTAACTCGCCAGCAATGTGAGAAATTGATCCAAGATTGTAAACAGCACCAGAAAACACACAAGGAAACGGGAGATTATGCGTGTTTGGCATGTGGAAGGAGCTTTTGTAAAGTTGACAGTCTGAAACTGCACCAAAGAGTTCACACTGGAGAAAAACCATACAAGTGCTCATATTGTGAGAAGAGTTTCAGTCTGTCCTCGACCATGAGAAACCACGAGCGAGTTCACACTGGAGAGATGTTTACCTGTGCTGAGTGTGGTCATGATTTTAGCTCATTGCGGAGTCTAAAAAGACACATGATCATGCACACAAATGAGAGGCCTTACGCATGTCTGTTCTGTGAAAAGAGATTTACACGTCTGGATCAATTTAAACAGCACCAGAAAACACACACTGATGAGAGAAATCATGTGTGTTTGGAGTGTGGGAAGAGCTTCAATAGAGCTGATCATCTGAAAAGCCACCAAATTACTCACACGGGGGAAAAACCTCACAAGTGCTCATATTGTGGTAAGTGTTTCACTCAGGCTTCGAGCGTGAAAAAACACGAGAGTATTCACACTGGAGAGAGGCCGTATTGCTGTCCTCCATGTCAGAAGAGTTTTAGGAGGGGAGATAGTCTAATCAAACACATGAAGACATGCAAGTCGTCACAGGGAACTTCATGAGTCCAATTCATGTAAGCTGTTTGTACATGAGCTTATCATTCCAAAATAAAACACAAGCAATCTGGAATATTGTGGTTGATTTATTTTTACGATTGTTATAAAGATGAAAGTGCATGCTCAGACATTCAGATGCAGTTGTTGGTTTCTGTTATTAAATTTGTTTAAAGGGCACCTGTGGTAAAAAAAATCTACTTTTTAAGCTGTTTGGACAGATATATGTGTAGGTATATTGGGGCCGTCAATATTGGGGTAATATAAACACACTCAGTCCTTTTTTTTTTTTTTTTTCAATTTAACAACAAAAACGGTGGACCAATTGGAGCGGTTTTGAGATCGACCGCAACTTGATGTAGGAGTGC
>CAIGQZ010000379.1:28372867-28388050 GCA_903798205.1 Danio tinwini
ATGACAATAAAGTTGAATCTAATCTAATCTAATCTAATTAGCTTGTACGTTTAGGTCTGATTGCAGTTTTTGATGTTGGAAGCAACACAGTTTTTTTGAACGAGCTATAACGAGTCTATTGTCCCTTTGTATTTTTGTTTTGCATTTCTTCAGTAAACCTTTTTTAAAAGAAGATTCGGTCTTACTCGCGTTTTTTTCAAATACTAGTTGTTGGACTAGCTGCAAAATGTGCTACATAAGGGTGTGTACAAAAGATGTGCCACTACGTTATAGGCTGGAAGTATATGAGAACAGTATTGTGTACTACAGATAATAAGTAAATTAATCAGATTAATCAAAATTAGATATAAATTAGATATAATTTTGGGTAAAATGTAGTTTAGATCATAAAAGGAGCAGCAAACAGGTTAACTGTTAATAAAGATTGAGAAGAGGAATGCTGGAAAAAAATGGACATTCTCAATTACTTAAATAAACATTATTAAAATGAGGTAAAACTCATGTAAATCAAATATTTGAATAATTTTTAATTGCTCAGTGTACTCCCGAAATATTTACAATATGTAAGTATTTTGACATATACTTCACCTTTCTTCTTGTACACAGGATTATTAAAGGTATGATTATCCATTACCTCAAGGACTAGGGGAGAGCGGGGCACAAAGTAACACTTTTAGGTTAGACAAGCCATATTTTTTACCAACAACACACAAGCCTCTCCTACAAATGAGCACTGGAATTATGATCGCCAGACCTGTGGTTTCTGTGCAGTATTGCCAAAAGTGCCAGGAGTATAAATGTTACTATTTACCCCACCTGCAGGGCAAGTTGTAACAGACAGGGGGTTAGTTATAACACATGCTTATAAAGGCAGATTTCATGCTATTAATTTAAATTCACTTTACTTTAAATAGTAGCTGTATTTCCTCAGTAATTGTCTCATTTCTTTTTTTATTCTACACAGTATGTTTATTTATTTATTTGTTTATTGGATAATCACATTTGAATCTATTTGCATTATTATCCATTTATCCATTATTATACATGCATTTATTTGCATAATAAATAAATAAATAATAAATAAATATTTTTTTTTTCTATTAAAACAATATTTTCTATATATTTTTTTAAGTTCTCAACATTACACTCAAAATAAAAAAAAATATTTTGTTAGTTTAAATAGTGTCCAACAGTGTGTGGCTTAATTGTAAAAACTAACTAAGTAGTTGTACAACTAACGCCGCTGTGTCATGTTTTACTCAAACCTGGCTAGCAGTCTGTTTTATAGTACATCTTTCAAAATGATTTCATATTTTAGCCTAGAAGACAGTGATCACAACAATATAAGATTTTACATTCATACTTTCACCGAAAACAAAAATATTGGCTGTAATAAAAAATACTTTTATACATGTAGCTAACCCCACGTTACTTTGTGCCCCGCGCTCCCCTACACTATTGTCCTAGGTTTGTAGGTTTGTTCTGTAAACAAATTTGCGAGCTGGATTACAGATTTGGGTACTTTAATGATATTAAATATATATATTTTTACTGCTTTGATTTGAAATTGACTTTAATTAGTGTGTGTAAATATGCAGTAGATGGCATCATTTGGCGCTTGGCAAGCACATCTAATGGAAGAAACAGCGCATGCGCAGAAAAGGACGAGCAAGGCTAAACGAGCGAAAAGTTTGTTTGTCTTCACTTCAGATCGTGTTTATTATTAATCGACGAACCTGTGACGGGTTTCGGTGGACGTCGACACATTTTTGACAACAACCTTCTTTGAAAACGAGGTATTTTATGGATGTTAAAAACGTTTGATTTTTCTAGTTATTTTCGTATGAGTCGCTGACAGCAGTTCACACCTTCAGTGACTGACAATGAATGAATACAAACAATTAATACTGTCAATATTGATGGTAAAACTGATAACCACAAAAGATAACAGTTTAAAGAGGAAAATGAGAGCATTGGTAATCCAGAAACTCCCAGAATGAATCATGAAGATGCCGAGGAACACACAGGCGTCCATTCTTGATATAGCGGCTTGAATTAATTCGCTCTAACAGACGAGATGCAAGTAAATGTTTTTAACAATGATCGGAAATTAACATTTGAAATGGATTTAATCTACTTAGACAAACACTTTCTGCCAATAAATGAGGGTTTTGTGGATTATTCATATCTCTTCTGCGCCTGATTTTGACCACTTAATATTAATTCAGACCTGAAGAGAGTTATGGAGAAAAGACTAGGCCTAAATGAAGAATAAAATGCAAAAAAAACTACAAACTCGTCATAACAGTGTAAAAATGATCTGTTTTAATATAATATACAGCATTACCCCATGTTTTTGGTTTAATTGTAGGTCAAGTTCTTTCAAGAACATCGTTTAAGATAAGAAAAGGTTTTTCTCCCTGCTGAAAAAAACAGCATATGCTGGTAAGGTATGTTTTGATGCTGGTCTTGCTGGTTTCAGTGCTGGTTTTAATGCTGGTTTCAGTGCCAGTCTCAATGCTGTTCTTGCTGGCCTGAGTGCTGGTCCTGACCAGCATTGAGACCAGCATTAAAACAAATAAGACCAGCATCAAGACCAGCAAAAGCAGCATTAAAAACCAGCAAGACCAGCATCAAAACATAGTACCTTATCAGCATATGCTGTTTTTTTTCAGCAGGGCTCTGTTTGGTGAAATGCTCTGAGAAATAGAAGCTCTTGTTCCTGATTAAGAAACTTAGTTATATATTTTGCAAGATAATTATTTCTTTCTATTGTTTGAATAGGAGATATTGATGTAATTTACCTCTATTTATTTACCGATGCTAACTATATTGGATTTGTACACTTTGGTAGATGTAGGTAAACAATAGACGCTGTAAAATATTAATAAACAAACTGAATAATTAAGCTGTTTCCTCACGTACTAGAGGTGTTTTTGTCTTTTGAAGTTGTTTAGCGCCCTCTAGAGGCGGTTTTTGGTCAATACCGAACACGACCTTTGCAAATAGATAAGAAAATTATAGATGTTAATGTTATATCTTTTCAGCAGTGGTGGAAAGAGTACTGAAAAATCATACTCAAGTAAAAGTACCATTACTTGCGCAAAATTGTAGTGCAAGTAGAGTAAAAGTATCTGCTGTAAATATTACTCAAAGTATAAGTGAAAAGCCCTTTAAAAAGTACTCAAGAGTAGTGAGTATTGTACTGTGAAAAGTTGATGTGTTTATGTGCAGTTTGTGCAGGGATATGTAAACGTAACATTCTGTAGTGGATTTAGTGATCTTCCTATAATCGTTCCTTCCTTCCTTCATTCGTTTGTTCGTTCCTTCCTTCCTTCGTTCTTCCCTTTCTTCTTTCCTTCGTTCTTCCTTACTTACATACTTCCCCCATTCCTTCTTTCCTTCCTTCCTTACTTTCTTTGTTCAGTCTATCCTTGAATCCTTCCTCCATTTATTTGGTCCTTCCGTAATTAGTTCGGTTCTTCCTTCCATTCCTTGCTCGGCCCTTTCTTCATTCAGCCCTTCCTTCCATCCTTCATTCATTCCATTTAGTGATTGTTTAAGACTGTTTGTTGATTTCAGTTATCATACAGTCGACATCCTTCATTTTCTCATCAGTGACATCCAGTCTATGAACAGTCATTGCGTGTAAAGATTTTGGACATGCTCTTAGACATTTTTATGCGGTTAAAAAGGTTGAGATTGTTCAGTACTATGCGATTTGATTGGACAGAAATCGCAGGACTGATTTTTCTACTTTAGCCAATCCCCATGGACAAGAAAGAAATGGTGACTGCAGGTTAAAGGAACGTAGTGGAGTAAAAGTACAATTACTGCACTAAAAATATACTCAAGGAAAAGTACACATTTTTAAAACTACTTAGTAAATTACAATTCTCAAGAAAACCTACTCAAATACAGTAATTTGAGTATTTGTAATTTGTTACTTTACACCACTGCTATTCAGCAAATATATAATTGCATAATAAATGTAAATATGGCATAATATCCCTATACTGATTAACAAACAGCTTAAACCAGCCTAGCTGGTCACCCATGCTGGTTTTAGATGGTTTTTCAGACTTGTTAATTGGTTTGTCAGGCTGGTTTTAGAGGTTTTTTTTTTTTACTTTTTTTAGCTGGTCTTAGCTAGTTTTAAGCTGGTCAGGGTGGTTTTGATCACTTTTTATATGGTCATACAGGCCCGTAGCCAGCCTGGTAAAAGGGGTGGTTCTTTTTTCTCAAAAGGTGGATCTTTTTGCAGTTATACGCCTCAGTTTCTATTTAACTATGAGGTTTAAATACTGCATTTAAGGCCCGTTTCCACTGAGTGGTACGGTACGGGTCGGTATGCTTTTATGGCCATTTCCACTGTCAAAAGCGTACCGAACCGATCCGTACCGAACCACTTTTTCGACACCCTTTCGAAAGGGTACCAAAGACGAGAAAGGGTACTAAAAGGTGGAGCTACACGCGCAGCTGAACGCTGATTGGTTTACAGAGATACGTCACGATCTCGTGGAGGTAGCCAGAATCAAAACAATGGAGCCGCCATGTTTTTAAATGCACAGCCGAGACAACTATATGCATATAATAACGAGTAATGAATGACCCGGGCTCAAAACAAAACTTGTCGTTGTCTTGATGAACAACCACAAAGCCAAGAATCTGCCGTGTCCTGTTGTTGTTTTATGAGGCCGTCTAAAAGTGCGAGCAGTTTTTCGCTTTCTCCAGGGAGCTCGCGATCGCGTCTAGATTTGATATAACAAACTTCTTGAGCTGATAATAATAACGTGCGTTTGTGATTAATGAAGCGTCTTCGACATCTGATCCATTCAGAAAGAAAAGGACAAACGCGAGAGTGAAGCTCAGAAAAAAAGGAGAAGCCCGACAGGATTACAAGGATTGCCGAACTCAAATAAGGACTTAATGTATGCTGTGTGTCGTTTATCTGTAATTGGTAACATATCGGAGACTGTAAGGGTCTGTATGTGTTCATATATGTTGCATTTATTTATTTATTTTATATAATTGCAGATGTTACAGTAGGATATTTCACACTGTCATTGATCTGCAGTTATAATCAAATCATGTTCATAGAAATGTTAGTAATAAACCTTTATAAACAAGTATTAATATGTTTAAAGCATCTGTTTTGTTAGAAGAGCTTCCCATATAATGTGAACGACCTGTACAGCTTTACTGTAGACATTTATTCAAGCGAGAATGACGTCGACTGAAACTGTAATACACCACGCCCACCAAAAGGGTACCCTTTGTAATGGAAACGCAAGCTTGATAAAGGTGACCCGTACAGACCCGAACCGTACTGTACCGTACCACTCAGTGGAAACGAGCCATTAGTGACATTTTAAGCAGTACTTTTTTTTTGTTGGATTAGCTAGTCAGATGTCATCACAACCATACTTTTTGATGTACTACAATAGCCAAAATATATTCAAATAAATTTAATATGATCCGCTTCTGGTACATAATTCACACCTTTTTATTGCTCATTTTTATTTCAGGAATAAGGTCCAAGATTTAGAATAAAAGTTACCTGCAATGTTTTCTCTGTTTAAAAACAATAGTGAAAGAAAACTCTTACATCAGATTATAGTCCCACCGAAGCAACAGCCGACAGAGGAATCCGTTTGGTCTTAAAGCCTTTTTCGATGGATTATTTTTATTATTTATGATGGCACAGCAGTCAAAATAGGACAAATGAGCTCATGTATGGGAGAAATTCTGGACCTTTGTCAGTGAGGGGTGGGTCTGCAAACCTTCATCAGACAGTTATTTTAAAAAAATAATGGCAAAAATAGGGAGAAAGGGAGGCCATGTACTGGACAAGTCAATAAATATACAGGACGTCCCAGCTAATCAGCCTTTAATGCGGCCAGTTAGCCTAGAACCTCATAGATAGGGACAGATTTTCATCTGTTAGAAAGTAACTTGAGTAACTTTAGCCTTACCTTGTTTGGCAGTCTTTTTAAACATATGTTAAATATTTTGCGATAATGACGCCGTTGCCTGCTTATTTTGCCACTCTTGCTCTTTTCGGCCCATAGCGTTACTCAGTATGAATGTCGCATCAAAGATTTAAATGTTACCACTCAGTGGGTTATGTCACGTGACTCACATCACATTGTTGTGGCTTTGAGGCTCAACGGGATTTGAATTACTGGCCGTCATTTAAAATGACACTTTATTACAATATATATTAAATATAAATACATTATATTAAATATATTACATAAAATAGCTAAAAGGACAAAGTCTGGACCTTTTGGCCATGTGGGTGGTTCGTTCGAACCACCTGAACCCCCCCTGGCTACGGGCATGTCATAGCTGGTCAACCTAGTCTTAACTGGTGAGACTGGTCTTAGCTGGATTTAGCTGGTCTTAGTTAGCCAGGCTGTTTTTTTTTAGCAGGAATATATTACATTTTATTCACTACTTTGTCAATAATGTGATTTTCAATATAAGTCTTAATGTAAGTAGGCTATATAAATTATATAAATAATTGTGTGGAGATTTACTGTTATAATGTATGTATTATAATTTACATGAATGTACTGTAATTAAGTAGCTGAAATAGAGCGCATGTGTTTTGTTTTCTTCAAAATATTTAATTCAGTATTCAGTACTATATTTAACCAAATAGATGTTTTGAGATTACATATTGTCACAGTGACCAAGTTGAGTGCCCACCAGACACACTAGAGGGCACTCTTCACATCACATCTGCCACTAAATCGGACTACACATTCCATCATGCACTTCACACACACCAGTTCCAGTTCACCACTGATTACAATCACACAGCTGAATCTCTTGAGGACTGATTACCAGGACTATATTATACACCTCACCTTTAACACATCTTTGCTCAGTATTGTATCACTGTTAGTGTGCATTACCTTGCGGCTTCCTGGTTCCTGGCTTTTGGTATTTATCTGTGTTTTGATTTTTGGACTGTTTTGTGTTTAGTGCGTGATGGATAATGTAGTCTGGTTCAGTGGCAGAAGTGTGACTGGTGGGCACTCTGCTTGGTGACTATGACACATATTCAGGATTTATTTATCAAAAAAGAAATTAGTGTGTGCACAAGTTTGTTAACATAATCATGCAATGACGAATAAATCACTAAAGTACACATCTAATAATAACAGTACCTATGTTTCCATCCACCCATTTTTATGCACATTTTGGAGATGCGCATGAAAAATGGGTTGATGGAAATGCCATGATGCTCATAAATTTTGAAAATGCGCATAAAAAAACACATGAGCATAATTGAGTAGGATAAACTTTTTATTCGATAAGAAAAGATGCGCATAAACTACGATGGAAACACTTTTACTGCATAAAAATTCCAGTGTGCGCATAAAAAAAAGGTCATGTGATATTTGTTATAAGAGATCATGTGATGATAAAAATGTGTGTAAATGACAAACCAGCAGGCTGAGCACATTATAAACCATCTGAAATGTTGTTTTGGTCATTCTAAAACGCCTTAACCATTTCTGTATTAATGTTATTAATGACATCCAGAATCAAGAGTGTCTGTGCTCCGCGTCTGACACCTTCAAACGCCACCGCGCGTTTACTGCGTGCCAGGATTGCCTTCTGAGGCGCAAGTCATTTATTAGATGAAGAAAAGATTCACGCGGCTTTTCCTACTGCAGCAAATTCAGTTTTTACTGTTGATATTTGGCGCCAGTTTATTAGGAAGTGACGATTTTGTTCTTTTTGACTCGTTGGATGGAAACGCTGCTTTATTTGCACGTCTTTTGTGCGATAATCCAGTTTTGCGCATAAAGTTCATTCGCAGTTTTGGATGGAAACATAGCTATGATGTGTGGATTTTGTGCATTACTGGAGAAAATAAAGAAAACTAGTAAACTAGTTGTGATCAACTCCAATTTGTACCACAGAAAAACATAAAATCTTTGATTTCATCCAATCATTTGTGCTAAAAAGCATTCTTAAAGGTGCAGTAGGTGATTGTCTTCAGAAACAATTTTTGTTGTGCTAGTTGAAAGTCTCTTCACATTCCAGTAGTACTGATTAAAGTAAATGATCTAAATGTATTTATATGTATTTTTATATTCTGGATAAGGCATAAAACTAGGAAATGTTCATCCAATTAAATATTGTCGGATTGACAAATAACTCAATTACGACAGGTATCTCAAACGGTCAACTAGTATAAATTAGAATTTCTGCACAGCCTCTTTTAGCAGACAAATACATCACTCGCGCATTCAAGTGAAGCACGGATCTACCGCTGACAGAAAGACATCAGGAAAACTCTGCATCAACCTGAATCGCAGACGTTACAGTAGGCTATTTCACACTATCATCGATCTGCAGTTATAATCAACTCATGTTTATAGAAAGGTTAGGAAATGAACATGTATACACAAGTATTTATGTGTATAAAGCATCTGTTTTGTGAGAAGTGCTTCTCATATGATATATGAACCACCCGTACAGCTTTACTTTGACATTTCCTTGAGCGAGAATGACGTCGACTGAAACTTTCTGTTGTACACCACAGTGGAAGTTGCAGTGGGAATGCAAGCCTGATAAAGGTGACTCGTACTATTCTGTACCAGTCAGTGGAAATGCATCATAAAATACTGTAAGATACTAAGACATATTTGGCAGCTCTTTAGTTGTTATTTAAGATCAGAATCATTTTAAAAATCAGGGTTCATCTGAACTGACTCTGACTTGATTTTTATTTCAGACCAGATGGAGGTGAATAAGCAAAAACAAGACCTAAGAGCAGAGAAAGAGAAACAAGGAACTAAAACAACACATCTGCACAGCTGCCCTCAGTGTGGAAAGAGTTTCAGAATAAAATTTAACCTGAACATGCACATAAAGAGTCACGCTGGAGAGAAACCGTACACCTGTACTGAATGTGGAAAGAGTTTCTCACAGCTGAACAGTTATAAACAGCACCAGAAAACACATGAAGACAAGAGAGATCATGTGTGTTTGGAGTGTGGGAAGAGCTTTACTACAGCTGGCCATCTGAAACGGCACCAAATGATTCACACTGGAGAAAAACCTTACAAGTGCTCATATTGTGAGAAGAGTTTCAGCCATTCGGGACACTTGAGAGTGCACGAGCGAATTCACACTGGAGAGAAGCCGTATACCTGTACTCAGTGTGGTCATGATTTCAGATCATCATCTAATCTACAAAAACACATGAGAATTCACATGAATGAGAAGCCTTATGCATGTCCGGTCTGTGAAAAGAGATTTTCACGTCTGGATCAACAAAAAAGGCACCAGAAAACACACACTGACGAGAGAAATCATATGTGTTTGGAGTGTGGGAAGAGCTTTAATAGAGCCGACCAACTGAAAATCCACCAAATGATTCACACTGGAGAAAAACCTCACAAGTGCTCATATTGTGAGAAGAGTTTCAGTCAGTCTTCGAGTGTGAAAAAACACGAGCGAATTCACACTGGAGAGAAGCCGTATTACTGTCCTCCATGTCAGAAGAGTTTTAGATGGTCAAAAAGTCTTCTCAATCATATGAACAAATGTAAGTCGTCTCAGTGAACATGGTTTGGTTTTCGTGTCAAATTCATTTAAAGACATTGACTGAGATGAGGAAAAGGTTGAAACGCTCTGAGAAATCTTTCCTTTTTATTGTTGTCTGATTAGCGACTATTTTTGTCATTTACTTGTTTTTATTTCATTGTGTTTTGATTTTACACTAGTTTATGCAGTTAGACAATATTAGAAGCTGTATCGATCAATAACAGTTAGCATCATTAAGATTTCATGTCAGTTTTTAGTCTTCTCAGATGTAGTTTGTAAGTTGTCTTGTATTAATGTGCTTTGACTGAATGTGATAGCATGCTTATGAATTTATATTAAAGCTTCAAATTATGATTCTTATTTGTTTTTGTATTATGAAAATTTATATTAAAGCCTTTTATATTTGCATCTTTATCCAACTTTTGAAATTAATTGAATTATGCGTCAACATGAAATGAATGAGGGCTTCAATTCATGTGTATTTTAGGGCTGTCAATCGATAAAAAAATGTACTAATTAATCACACTTTTTTTGTAATTAATCACAAAAGTAATTAATCGTGATTAAATAAAAAAAAATCCAAAATACAGGCATTGCAAATATGGAAAATGGAAATTTATAATAATAATAATAATAATAATAATAATAATAAAGTATTGAATACAAACAATTGTATTCATTTTAAAGTAGTATTGCGAGTTGAGAACTATAATAATGGAGTATAAACAATTTTGCTTGGTACTCCTTAACATTTAGCCAGTTGCTAAGTCCAGTCTATTGACATTATCTGGGGACAATACACACACACACACACACACAGAGAGAGAGAGAACGTGCAGTACAGCACACTTCTTTTAAATCATTAACACACACTATTGTATTGATCAAATTTGCTTAAACTAAGCGTTTTTAAAGTATGGCTGTATTTCTCAAGCGAGGATTCTGACACAGCAATGTGAAGCAGACGCTTTACAAAAGTTTATGTCAAACTTAATGAAACATTTGAGGGCGTTTGGAATCAACTTAAAGGTGATGTATGGTGTCTTTGACAGCTTGCGACGTCATCTGCCACTTTCACTGAGTACATTTACATGGACACCAATACTCCGCTTTGATTAAGATAATACTATTAAGAGTCTACCATGTAAGCAGCAATTTTTTTGATTACCTTAGAGGACCACCCGAGTCCTGAAATGCAGAGTTTTTTCTTTCCGTTCGCCATGCGGTATTAAATTCCATTTAAACAGCACTCTTCCAGAAGTCCTTCATATTTTCATCAAACGACTGTCACGAGGCATGAACAATATGTTGCTGAATGAAAGTGAACTGCTGAACTGCAGTTTAAGTTTAAGGATTAAAAATGAAACACTTGAAATTGCATGAAACTGGATTGCATGAAACGCTGGATAACCTGGTGATGCGGCCTTAATTGTTTTATACTGAAACTTTCCTTCTAAAAGCGCTTCCTTGGTCTTATCCATATTTCTTTGCACATTAAACACACGCAGAGCCGGAGCAAGCTGAACTGGCGCTCTAGGCGAACGGCGACTAAGCCGGAAAGTGACCGGTTCACGGATAAAAGTGAGGACCGGAAGGAAAGGGGTGGATGTGGACGCGCCGGCCCTGAACACACGTCGGCCACAACAGGAAATGCATTAAATGCGTAAAATTTTTTACGCGTTAAATATTTCAAATTAATTGCGTGCGTTAACGCGCTAATTTTGACAGCCATAGTTTATTTATATGGCGCTTTTACAATGTAGATTGTGTCAAAGCAGCTTAACATAGTTCTAGTAAAGTCCAGATTTCAGAGTTGAAATTCAATTTAGTGTGGTTTAAATTTCACTGCTGAAAGTCCAAACCCTGAAGAGCAAATCCACCGAAGCGCAGCTCCACAAGTCCCGATCCAAGCAAGCCAGTGGCGACAGCGGCAAGAAATAAAAATGTCACCAATTGACGAAGTGGAGGACAAAAAAAAAAAAAAACAAGAGAGACCAGGCTCTGTTGGGCACCACCATTATTTTTCTGGCCAAACTTTCTTTGTGGAACTGCATTCTAGGCGCTGGAGAAGCTGGACGTCCATCGTGGAGAAGCTACAGGTCTGAGTAGGTCACCAGCGGGAGGTCAGGCTGGCCCACAGGTTTAATGCGGGGACTTGTTTGTCACTGTGGTCTTTGAGGAATCAAGCCCCATGCACTCCATTCCTCCACGAAGACCACAGCATCAGCTGGGGATACGGCCTGGTCCAGGATTATGGATCATCATTTCACAGCTCTTGGATCTCATCAATGGTGCTGCATAGTCTCTAGGGACCTCGCAATGAGTATCCCCAGGTGGAAATAGAGAATAAAGAAAATAATTAGCATAGCTGCTGTTCAGTGTATTTAAACGAGATGCAAATAAAACGAGATGTTATGAATGAAAATAGTTATATAATCTAACATAGAAACAAACATGTAAAGTAAAATATTCTACTTTTCAGTAAAATATTAAGTGATGTTGATTAAGTTCCCTTGAGATGTCTTCTGATGTTTATTACCAGAGTGTGTGGAGATTTGATGGGGATTTACAGGGTGTCCAGCCTGATCTCACGAGGAAATGTAAGTATTTTACGTTTTGTCAGTTTAATGGCTAATTCATACGAGTTCAGTCATACGAAAATGTACGATTTTAAAAGGAGGTGTGGCACCTAACCCCAAACGTCATTGGGTGATGAGCAAATCGTACTAATTTGTACGAATTAGATTGTACGAGTTCATGCAAATTCAATACGCATTGCCTTGAGATTGCATTGGGGTGTTTGTGGGGTCTTAAGATGTCTTACATTTCATTCATTTGTACATTTTCCTTCACCCTTAGTCCCTTTATTCATCAGGGGTCACTACAGTGGAATAAACCGCCAACTTATCTAGCATATGTTGGACTGACACAGTTTCAATTTACTATCATTTTCTATGTTAAGCTGCTTTGACACAACTTGCATTGTAAAAGCGCTATAGAAATAAAGAATAATTTAATTGAAATGTTTTACACAGCGGATGCCCTTCCAGCTGCAACACAGTACTGGGAAACACCCATACATTCACCTATCAATTCACCTATAGCACCTAAACCGGAGCACCCGGAGGAAACCCACGCTAACTTGGGGAGAACAAGCAAACTACACAGAAATGCCAACTGGCCCAGCCAGGACTCGAACCAGCAACCTTCTTGCATATTTACAGTTCTTTGCTATAGAAACACATTTACTATGATGACTTATATTATTATAGTGAAATATGTAAATGAGCCTGTACATTTTTTTAACATGTTTATATTTATGCCATTTTGAAAAAAGTGGTAGTTCTATTTAAAACATGGAAAAAACACTTGAGTATAGACTAGTATTTGAGTTTTTGAAGAAAAAAACGTTTTATTTTCCTGATATATATATATATATTAGCTAAGCATAAATCATTGAACAGGATTAGGCTATTAGCATCTCGCTTTAAAATGAACCAATTTGTTTAAATATTTTTCCTTTTTAATGGATAGTTCATTCAAAAAAAGTTAAATTGTCATCCTTTACTCAACCTTTACTTGTTCCAAACCGGTTTGTTGTTTTTTTTTTTTTTTTTATTTTAACGCAAAAAGATATTTTGAAGAAAGCTGGACACCTGTAACCATTAACTTCCTGAGTATTAGTTTTTTCTTTCAAGAGTTACAGGTAACTTATGTAAAAATAAATATAATAAAAATTTATATATATATAGTTTCGTCATTTCTTTACCTACTTTTAAAATTTGTGTTGGGTGGGTAATAGTACACCACTTTTTTTTTAGGACTACACCACTGCCACAATGGATGATCTAAACCAGAGATGCCCATAGGGCCCGCGGGACAAAGTTGGCACATGGTAACCTTTGATTTGGCCCACCATACCATCTGAAAGGAGATTTAGAATGATGGGAAAAGTTGGGGCGAATGCCTTCAACAGAGATCGTCATTTCTAGTTTAACGTAATCTTTTGTTTGTTTAATTGTTGAGCTACAAAAAAAGACAACTAAGATTAAATGTTTCAACTAAATGTTGTGCATGAATCAGATTTAAAAAAATGTAAATGACGTCACTCGAAGACGCGAATGCACAACATTGAACACCATTGTGGTATATGTTTGTTTTTATTGTAAGGAGTTCATTATAAAATTTAAGGTATACGATTAAAGTATTTTTTCTATTTATTTTTGATTAATAATACATTAGGGTGGCACAGTGGGTAGGGCTATCGCCTCACAGCAAGAAGGTTGCTGGTTTGAGCCCCGGCTGCATCAGTTGGCATTTCTGTGTGGAGTTCGCATGTTCTCCCCGTATTGACGTGGGTTTCCTCCGGGTGCTCTGGTTTCACCCACAGTCCAAACACATGTAGGTTGAATTGGATAAGCTAAATTGTCCGTAGTGTATGAGTGTGAATGTAAGAATGTATATATGTTTCCCAGTGACGGGTTGGGGCTGAAAGGGTATCCGCTGCGTAAAACATATGCTGGATAAGTTGGCGGTTCATTCCGCTGTGGCGACCCCTGAATAATAAAGGGACTAAGCTGAAAAGAAAATGAATGAATGAACAAATGATAATAAATTATTAAATTACCATGGCAGCTTTGATGATCTATTTACCTTTGACCCACCACCCTCAATTAAGTTTTTGACCTTTTGTAAGTAAAAGTTTGGGCACCCCTGATCTAGACAGAGGAGTATTTTCTTATAAAAGTGCCTCAGTGTAATGTGTTTTTATGCCCTGGGGAAGGTTTTTAAGAGGAATCGTGTACAAATACGTGCTGTTATCTATCATTTTCCTATTGTATTTTCTTCCAAACACTTCCTATAGGGGTTGAATTGCTCCAGATAATATCTCGCTAGACATTTACTGATACAAAACCCTGGCTGATTAAACTGAGGTGATGGTAACAATCGGGTTTCTCAGAATGATTTGCCGGATTGTTAATGTTCCTTCAGCCATTGGTTTTTGGAGATCACAATTTCAAGATGTCAACTGGAACAAAACTTTTAAGATTTCCAGACGTTTTTGTAAAACAAATAAAATTAGAGAGGTGTCATTTAAAATCGTTCATCGTATTTATCCTGTTAAACAGGTGATTGCAAAATTTTGTAAAGATGTTGATTTAAAATGTGCCTTCTGTAATGATAAAGAACAGAGTATTGTTCATTTATTTTATGATTGTATTTATACACAATTGTTTTGGTGTGATCTTTTATTTTTTGTTAAGCAGAGTACGAATTTTGCATTGGAATTCAAAGGAAAATATGTTTTATTTTTTTATGAGAATACAGTCGATTTCAAAATTTGCATATTGTTAATTTGCTCATTATATATGGACATTTTTTATTCATAAATGTAAATGGGCAGTAAAAACCCGAATTTTACTCAGTTTCACAAACTAATTTCGAGTGGAGCACGTGATAGGATTGACAACAGCTGATCCCTATCACCAATCACTAACTAGCCAATCGGATCATTTCAAATTTAATATAAATATCCAGCCTAAACTTCATTCCTCAGACCCACCCATCCATCCATCCATCCATCCATCCATCCATCCATCCATCCATCCA
>CAIGQZ010000379.1:28388060-28403910 GCA_903798205.1 Danio tinwini
CCATCCATCCATCCATCCATCCATCCATCCATCCATCCATCCATCCACCCATCCATCCATCCATCTATCCCTTTTCCCTCCTCCTCAGTTTAGATTTCGGGCGACACGGTGGTTCAGTGGTTAACACTGTTGCCCCACAGCAAGGAAGTCGAGTTGGTTCAACGCTAGCTGAAACAGTCGACACTCTCTGTGCGGAGTTTGCATGTTCTCCCCGTGTTCGCGTGGGTTTTCCCCGGGTACTCCGGTTTCCTCCCACACTCAAAAAACATGCAACTACAGTCATAAGCACCTACTAGGTACAAACTAACATAATCAGCTGCCTATTCTCGGGAGGTTATCGAGAACTACTTGATCTCGTATCCCTCCTAATGCTTATTGACCAGGCGGGAGCCCTGGGCTCATCTATCTCTGAGCTTAGGGTTCTCTCCCGGGACAGCATGCCAAACTAGCTAATATAGTCAAGCATTATCTAAGTGTGAACTCTTGAAAAATTAGAAATAAGTCATTACCTATGCACGATAAAAGAAACTAAAAATACCAAAGCAAAAATAACTGCTAATTATTTTAAAGCCTTAAATTTTGTCTTTGAATAATTGTAATTTTTTTCTCTTTTTTAAATTGTTTTTATTTTGATGTCAATATAATGTTGTTACTGCCCTTGTATGTTCTGTGTTCTAAAATTGCAATAAAAAAATAAATAAATAAACAAACAATCGGGTTTTGGCTTTGGAAGCTTTTCAGCGCCATCTAAAGGAGGCAGCTGCTGGTCTGTGCGAAACGCGCATGCGCAGTGAGCATGTTTACTACAGTTGTGATCACGTTTGCGGCAGGAATATAACAGCGTACATCGTAAGAGCATTTTGTAAATATAAACAAAATCTGTCTGTTTAAGGCTTTTTTTGGGGGGTGAAATATATTAGCAAGAACGAACATTTTATCTTCAAATGATTATCACAAACGCATATTCATTGTATCAACTACATCCTTGCGGGTTTCTCTAACGTTATATGTGTATAGGTGTATATGTTTATGTTTAAGTAAAATGATGTACTAAAATTGTGAGGAGATTTAATGTACTATTTTCGAGGGTAAATTCGTGTTGTAGTAAATTCATGTAACGTTATACGAGTAGATTACGCTACGAGTAAGATAATGATGTAGCATTTGATGCCAGTATTCTGACAAAAACAAGGTCTTTTTTAACCTATAATAATATTTCATGCTATTTTCAAAGATTTCAATATGATGTTTTGCTTTTTTTTATCATAAAGATGCATTGAGCACAGTATTTTGTTATTGACAATGATAGTAACGAGTTATATAATTTTATAATGCATTACTGTGTAATTTATAAGGCGTTTAATACAAGGCATTTCATGAAATTTGGTTAATTTATTATTTTATTTGGGCGGTTCATTCCGCTGTGGCGTACCCTGAATAATAAAGGGACTAAACTAAAGAAAAATGAATAAATTAATGATTTTTTTTTTTATTTTGACTTCTTCAGATGTTTTCCAAATCGACATGTGGCCAGGTGATCACAGCCTTTTCTGCAAGAAATCTGCCGTAAATTCTGAAGGTATTTCCATCATGAAGATTAGAGGAGCGTCTAAACAAGCAGGAGATAATTTAGGTTGGTGTTCAATCAAGTGTCTTGATTCTTTATTGTTGACTAATGATGCTTCTGTTCTGTTCAATAACGATTTCTATGAGTTAATAGAACTGCATGAATCTGGGTAAAATGAGAATTTTTTTTGCTAAGAATGATCGTGTGTCTGTAGAACTTTTATTTTTCAATAAAAATTGCCAATAAAATAATACTCTTTATTCCAATTTAGGGAAATGTAATGAAATAGTTCAATGTCTAAGAAATAGGGTTGTAGAATTAGACTCAAGTCATAATTCGATATTTATATAGTGTCTCGTTGATATTGTTTGCTAAAAAATGTAAGAGTTTAAGAGTTGTCTCACTGTTTAACAGAAACCATTAGAAACTGTAAGACAGGTAATCCCAGACATCATAGACCCAGATCAGACTGGGTTTATAAAAGGTCGCCACTCTTACTGCAATACTAGAAGATTATTTAATATAATATGCCACCTTGATTGTAATCTTATACCTGGAATCTTAGTAGCGAAGGATGCCAAAAAAGCATTCGATAGGGTGGAGTGGAGTCATGTTTAATGTTATGTCTAGATTTGGTATTGGCGAATTTTTTTTTAAATGAGTCTGATTGCTGTATACATCACCTAAAGCTGCCATATTAACTAATGGTGTTCTTTCTGACTTGCTTACACTTCATAGGGGGACCTGTCAGGGTTGCCCCTTGTCCCCACTATTATTTGCTATAGCGATCGAACCCCTGGCAATTTACATTCGAAACAATCCAAAAATTTATGGTGTAACTATTGGCAATAGACAACAAAAGATACTGTTTTACGCAGATGATATTTTGTTAACTATAACTAACCCAAAAAGATCATTACCTGAATTAACTGATTTGATTAAGCAATTTGGAGTTATATCTGGATATAAAGTTAATTTTTATAACATCAGAAATAATGCCATTAGGATCATTAGACATATCAGAGCCCAATTTTATCAAACCATTCCAATGGTCCCCTAGGGGTATCACATACTTGGGTATCCGTATTACACCCAAACTTTCACATCTTTATGAATGCCAAATGACAAATGCTGATTCAAAAGATCTCAATAGTTCTATGTCTAAATTTATTTCAGCCAGTAAGCGACCAAAAGTAAAACTACAAACTTTACAATTGCCCACTGATAAAGGGGGATGGTTTCTACCAAATTTTAAATATTATATATGGGCACTACAGGCTAGGATCATTCTAGATTTACATAAATCTAAAGATGCTCTTGTGGGTAGATATCGAACAAAAATTTTGTAACCCAGTTTCTGATTAACTTACTTGACCAGAAAACCCAAATTCCTGACAAGGTAAAAGAAAACCCACTAATTATTAGAACTATCAAAACATGGTCGCAGCTCAGAAGGTCGCTTAATTACAGTCTGAACTTGCCTATTCTATCCACACTGACCAGTAATACAAATTTTTACCATATTTATAAGGGCTCTCAATTTAGTGGATGGATTAATTTGGAAATATACAGGATATATGATCTCCATAAGGATGTTTTATGTCATTTGAGGAGTTACATTTAAAGCACAATATCCCTAAAAACGATTTCTTAAAATATTTGCAGATAAGGCATTTCGTTCATACTAGACACGGCAGCCTTACATCGAATAGCTCTGATTTCTTTTTGGATAGATTCTTTCTCAAGAATACTGAAGTTAAGCACTTTATATCCAAATTTGACTCTGTGATAAACCAGTATAAAGCATACAATCTGATTTCATTGCAGAAGAATGAAGCAATAACTTAAAATGCGACAATGATGAAAATATGTGGGATGATATTATCAGACTACCCTTGAATATTTCAGTCTGCAACATATTTAAAGAAATGCAATTTAATATTGTACATAGAGCTTACATATCCCCAAATAAATATAGTAAAATAAATAAGACCCCCAGACACCCCAGTGTCCAAAATGCAATAGTATCGGCACGTTCTTTTATTGTCTTTGGGAATGATCGAGTGGATCGATTGCTTTTATAAGATGACAAAAGCCCACATCTCCAGTCACCGAAAACAGCTGCAAATCTTTAGCAATGAACACCCCACTGCCTTTGTTATTTTTATGTGTGTCTCAGAACCAGTTGGGAATGTTTGCTGGAAGGATTCAGCGAGGGATTGTTGCTGGGCGATGGCTTCTCAGATGTGCAGTCATGGTTATACGTGTAAAGTAATGCTTGCACACAGTCATTTTTTGTTCACCGTTTTTTCTTTCATTGGCATCACACTCAACAGCAAAACCGAAATGTCCTCACACCACAGATTTGAAAGACTCCAGCGCTTCCACGCATTGGTGGAACCAGAGGGGTGTCCGGGGTGGCACTGGACACCCCTGACATCCGATTGGCCACCCCGGGTGCCACCCCAAAATTTTATTTGCTGCTGGCAGTTCCTGAAGCTGACTGACATCTCATTTGTCTAAAGACGTTATTGAATTTTGCCGGCAACGCTCAAGCAGTGTTGCCAGATTGGGTGGTTTTTGAATTCGATTGTTTTTGCACTTCGGCGGGTTTTGGATAGTTTTTGGGCTGGAATCAGTCAGCTACATCTGGCAACACTGCGCTCAAGCTATTTTCAAATCAATGACAAGCCGAAGACAAGAGCATTGTTTCAAGTAAGACGAATAATAATACATCATAACATAATATTTGAAATGTGTTTTATAGTTTAGTATAAGGTTTGTTTGCTTAGGAAGCTTTATTATATGCTGTGTAAGTTAAAGAGGCACCAACGACATCAATTTATTTGAAATGGCTTAGCCAGCTCATATACTTTCTTCAGATAAATGTTTTAGATTGGTTGCTGATTTTAATCTGCAGGTATGATGATAGATATTTGTAATTAGGATAAATCTGGATCAGATGTAACCAGACTGTAATATTTTTGCACAGGGTCAATTAAACATGAAAAGAAAGGGCGAGATATCAGACTTCTTAATAAAAAAGCACAAACAGGCAGATCAGGTTCAAATAAACCCTTCCATTTGCACTGGATCCCACAGCAGCTCCATACCTGAGACTAGTCAGAGTCAGTGTGGTCAGACTTCAGGTCCACCAGCAGGTCAGAGCATATACTAGGCATTCACATGTTTCAACCAATGTTAGAATTTAAGCTGAGCTTCAGGAATGTTCCACCAAAAAAAAAAAAATCTAATCCTGTCATTACTTATTTACTCAATATGAAGTGAGATGATGAGTAAATTATATTTTCATATTTTGAATTATATGTTCAAATATAACATTTTTTACATGCCCCCCCCCCGCATGTAAAAAAAATTGTAGCTGCGCCACTGCTTCCTCGTACTCATCATGCCTCATTTCACCACTCGCCATGTTAAAGTGTGGAATGATGGTTAAGCGCCCCCTAACTTTAGAGCATAGTGATTGAATATACAGTATATACTCACTGGGAGGAGTTTCCTCAGCTCGTAGACTTACAGACACACACAAACAGTCAATTCGGAGAGGAATAAAACGCACATAAATTATTGCAACGTAAAACCGAAAAAAAAAAGCTATTCACAAGCGTGTGTTGAACCGTGGATGTCATACTAAATGGTTCAATATTATATTGAGAATTGTGGCATCTCCACTGATATGTCACCCATATTTTAAGCAAAACTGTGCTATTCTTCTGCTAATTAAACGTTCACACTCTGCTCTTACTGGTTGAATGTGCAATCGAGGAAGATTGGCCACCAGATTGTCAAATTTAGCTATGAAACTGCCTATTGTCCAACCGCTGTATGCGTGTCAATTGCTAGTTTACAGCATTCTTCAACATATCTTTCGTGTTTATGAGTGAAAAAAGAAACTCATAAATGTTTAGAAACACTTAATAGTGAATAAACAGTGAGGAAATTTGTAATCTTTGGTACCTCGAACTTCAAAAGGTTGATCCTCACACAGAAAGCTGATCTCTGTAGTGTTCTGCTGTTAAATCAGACTTCACTTGAACTGATTCTGATGTTTATTTCAGACCAGATGGAGGCGAATGAGCAGAGACGAGACCTGAATGAGGAGGACGAGAAATGCAACTTTGAGACTCCAAGAACTAAAGCAACACATCTGCACAGCTGTCCTCAGTGTGGAAAGAGTTTCGCAAGCAAAGGAAACCTGAACATGCACATTAAGACTCACTCTGGAGAGAAACCGTACATCTGCACTGAATGTGGAAAGAGTTTCACACGACTGGATAATTGTAAACAGCACCAGAAAACGCATAATGAAGTGAGAGATCATGTGTGTTCGGAGTGTGGGAAGAGATTTAATCAAGCTGGAAATCTAAAAAGACACCAAAGGATTCACACTGGAGAGAAACCGTACAAGTGCTCATATTGTGAGAAGAGTTTCAGTCATTCGGGGCACTTAAAATCACACGAGCGAATTCACACTGGAGAAAAGCCGTATCACTGCACTCAATGCGGAAAGAGCTTCAGATGTAGTTCTGGTCTCAGTTTTCATCTAAATGTTCACACAGGAGAAAAACCGTACAAGTGCTCGTATTGTGAGAAAAGTTTTGCTTGGTCTGTAAACCTGAAATCACACGAGCGAGTTCACACCGGAGAGAAGCCGTATTACTGTCCTCCCTGTCGGAAGAGTTTCAGATGGTCACAAAATCTTTTCAAACACATGAAGAAGTGTAAGTCATCACAGTGAGGAGGGTTTAGTTTTCATTTCAAACTCATTCAAGAACATTAAGACGAGAAATCTGATCTCTGTTTATATATTTATTTTATTTTTAGATGATCATTATCATTTCTGATGGTGCTTTTACACCTAGACATTTGTTTCGATTTTGTTTCCCCAGTTAGTGTGGTTCTATTAGCATATGTGAATCCAGCGATCGGAGTTGCGCCAAATCTATCGGTCTGAGATCACCTGAATGAGGTGGTCTCGGCTCGATTGAAACAAACTCTGTAGTGGATCGATTGTAGTTAGAAAGCAAAACCATTCAACAAACTAACAAATCAGGCTATATCATAGTGTAACAGGCATATCTACAGTATGAGTATATGAAGAGAGAACGAGGAGTAAGGCGGGATGTCATTCCTACCGGCAAATGTGTGTTTCTTGTCGAATACGAAAGTGAACGCATGCTGAAATATTATCGAGAGCTGTTTATCTGTTGGGAAAATTGACTGAAATTAGCATCTGATCATTTTTCCATATTTTAATCTCAAGAACGATCAACATTGATCTGCTTCAAGATCTGACTGCAGTCTCGGTTCATCTGTTATTTCTCTCTATAATTTAAGCCTGTAATGCAGAATTTTAGCCAACGATTTTAACAAAACAACTTGACAACTGAAATGATTGACGATGTCTGTCGGTGTCAAAATTAAAGTGCACATTTTCGCTTAAAATGTCTTATTGCTCATCGTCATGAATTAAAATCCATGGGACTCTGAAAATAAAACCCTGAAACTCTGACCAATGTGAGGAGAGTTTACTCGCATGTGACTTGTTTTAGCAATTTTGGTCTGTTCAGAAACTTTGCTGTGTGAAAGTGAACCCCACCAAGAACAAAAATAAACATTGCATCAATTTCGGAACAAAACAATCGATCTACAGGTGTGAAACGCACCCTGAAACAACACATGAAACTCGCACAAATGAGAAGCATTTTGTAGAAAGATTAAGTAAACAATATCAAATGTTATAACGGTGTAATTTTTAATAATTCTGACTGGTTCATTGCATGATTAAGTAACAAACTTTGGTCCCACTTTATATTAAAGGGCACCTATGGTGTAAAATCTACTTTTCAAGCTGTTTGGACAGACATGTGTAGGTGTAGTGTATAGACCATCATATTGGGGTGATATAAACACACCCAGTCCTTTTTTTTCAATTTAACAACATAAAAACGGTGGACCAATTGGAGCGGGTTTGAGACCGACCACAACTTGACGTAGGAGTGTGGTCCCCCCGCCCACCAATATTGATTGACAGCTGCATATCAACATGTCTTCGTAGTAACGTTTGTAATGATATCCACAAGACAGGACGTGCGCAAATCAACCGTAAATAAAAGGTCTGTTCAGTTTAGGATCATCGATCATCATCAAATGTGATCAAAAGTGAGTTTTACAAGTTTAAAATGTTTTAAAACAGAGCATGTGTGTAATGAATTACAGCCATTTACTTCACACCACAGCCTTGTGTCAGTACAATTATAAAAGAAGATGCTTGAATCCCGGTTTGTGGACGTTAAATCAGGTTTATTTTGTACATTAATGTAACAGATATCCATACAGCAGTGGATATTAACCTGTATCCTGTCACATTTGCGTGCAAAGACAGTGCAAAGCTAAACGCGCACGCTGTATGTATGTGCGTGTGTGTGTGTGAACTTTGTAACAACATTGTGTGTGACTCATCCTGCAGCTCCACAACAAATGCATTAAATAATCATTGATAAAGCTCTTACTGTAGTTTTTCCTCACAAACGTTACATGAGATCTGCTTCCTTTATGTCTGTGTCAGTTGTCTGAGGCCATAGATATATACATTAGATGTCGCCTACCCTACTGTTGTCTATTAGAAGGAATGCGTCAATAGAGCCACCATTTTAGTACAGGGTAGCGCTCCTTTGAAATGAATGCGGGACCAAGGTGAAGTGGAGGACTGTGGCCATCCAAAGCCAGAGAAATACACATACACATATCTTTTTCCCCGGTGGTCCGTATGCAAATATTTTTTTAAATTACAAAATATTATAATTTTACATCACTTTTCTACATTGATGGATGTGACCGCACGGGCATTCCTGACAAAGAGTGAGTGTTTGTGTGCATGGAAATGCATTACCCTCCTTCCCTGTTTTATTTGATCTAATCCATGCCCTGAAACCCTCCCCCCCCCCCCCGCTTTAACTTCTCATTCTGACTGAGGGAGCGATTCGTTTGTGAATGAATCTCTGTTATGAACGACTCGTTCACTTAGCCAACAATAATACAAGTTTTTAGCAGCGCAGCGTCTTCTTGTCATATTTCATAACATTGTTTGCTTATTTTATTCAACAAAACTAGCATAAGCTTAGAATTTAGTGTGAGTTGGTGCTACTTTGCCTTATGGTGAATGCAGTAAGAGACTATTATAACGTTACTTGTTAAGCAGTTTTGGGCTGGAAGTTCATGGAAGTGCTTAAGTTCATAACATACAAAAAACATAAAAAAAAAACTAATTCTTACCTATGAACTGTGATGACTGTGTGCTTTGTTTGGTCGGGGGGGTCCAATTTCACTATATGTCAGTGTATGTGAATACATGGAGGTATATGTGACAAATAAAGGCTTGATTGATTGATTGAAAACCTAAGCCTTTGTGCAACTGTTTAACAACAGCAAACTTCTGCCAAAAAAGTATGTGTATATAAAAATATACAAATGTCTTATGTTTATATGTTGTTTAAGGTAAATTGTAGAATCACATCAGTAATTCACAATAAACCGGTAGTTTACCAAAGATTGTGTTATTAATGTCTACAAATTTGAACTTGCACATACTATTGTGTGTTGTTACATGTGTAGTTACACCAGTATTACACAAGTAAATACTTTATACCAGCGTGTGCATACACTGTAGTTACATACTACTTACACATCTTGTTACCATGTAAGCTCACAGGTATAAGCTGTATCTATTAAGCTAAGCAAGCTAAGTATCTATTAACAAACTTCAGCTAGTACAAAATGCAGCTGCCAGAGTTCTTACCAGGTCTAGAAAATATGATCATATCACCCCAATTTTATCCTCCTTACACTGGCTGCCTGTTAAGTTTCGTATTGAATATAAAATACTGCTTCTTACCAATAAAGCCTTAAATAATCTAGCTCCTGTTTATCTAACCAACCTTCTGTCTCGCTACAATCCAACCCGCTCTTTAAGATCTCAAAACTCAGGGCTTCTGGTAGTACCTAGAATAGCAAAGTCGAGTAAAGGAGGTCGAGCCTTCTCATTTATGGCCCCTAAACTCTGGAATAGCCTTCCTGATAATGTCCGAGGCTCAGACACACTCTCACTCTTCAAAACTAGATTAAAGACCTATCTTTTTAGCAAAGCATACACTCAGTGCATTACATAGCGGTATGACGCATGATGTGCCCCACACATGATTTTGCTTCTTGTTTATATACACTATGAACAGCAGCTACGCTAATTATTCTCCTTATTCTGTATTTCCACCTGGGGGTACTCATCTCGAGGCCCTCAGACTATGCAGTGCCACTGATGTGATGCAAAACCAGCGACGAGATGATTCCAAGGTTTCTGGACCAGGCTATATCCTGAGCTGCTGCTGTGGTGGTCATGATGGAGAGCATGAGACTGATTCCTGTGATGCTCCAAGGACAGACGAGTCTACACTGAGGTCTTTCCTGCGCCTAGACTGCAGCTCTGCACAAGACGTTTGGCCATAGGAGAAATGGTCGTGCCCAACTGAGCCTGGTTTCTCTCGAGGTTTTTTAAATTCTTCACTTTCGCCAATTGGTGAAGTTTTTTCCTCGCCGCTGTCACCACTGGCTTGCATGGTTCAGGATCTGTAGAGCTGTGCATCGATGGAATTGCTCTTCAGTGTTTGGACTCTCAGTAGTGATTATTAACCCACACTGACCCGAGCTAAACTGAACTGATCTTAAACACTGAAAACTGAACTGACACTGTTTCAATTCACTATAAACTTCCATGTGAAGCTGCTTTGACACAATCTACATTGTATAAGCGCTATACAAATAAAGATGAATTGAATTAAATTAAATAAGCGACACTTAATATAAAGTGGGACCCAAACTTTTTTATTAAACAACTAATTATAAACATTGCAGATTGTATTCTTTCTGCTGAGCAATGTTTTTACGTAATTTGTAAGGTTATGTTGTTTTAAACTTGACTAAGCTTTGAGCTGATTGTGCATGAGCTTGTAGTTCGATAATAAAATAAAAACAAATCGACTGGAATTATGTGGTTGATTGATTTTTATTTAGGCGACACCGTGGCTCAGTTCTTAGCACTGTTGCCTCACAGCAAGAAACTCACTGGTTCGAGTCCCGGCTTGGTCAGTTGGCATTTCTGTGTAAAGTTGGTTGGTGCTGTTCTCCTTGTGTTGGTGTGAGTTGGATAAACTTGGCCATAGTGTATGAGTGTTTAAATAAGTGTGTATAGGTGTTTCCCAGTACTAGGTTGTAGCTGGAAGGGCATCCGCTATGTAAAACATGCTGGAATAGTTGGCGGTTCATTCCGCTGTGGAGACCCCTGATGAATAATGGGACTAAGCCGAAGGAAAATAAATGAGTGAATGTTTTCTATTTACAAATTTGCTTTAAAACTGAAAGATACCCTTTGTGTTATTAATTTGGTTTACAGTACTTCAGTTTTCACAATTCACACAATTTGAACAATTCTGTGAATGAAAAAAGACAAGAAATTCGTGGAGTTAAACTCTTAAGCTTATGATTCTGTAGATTATAGCCTGTTGACACCAATAAAACGAGATTAATGTGTCAATTTATTGAATATTTCATACATTAAAATAATAAATGAGGTGAAAACTTAATTGTTTGACAGCTCAGTTAAACTTTATGTTCCTATCATTTAATCCATTTCTCATGTTAATTATACAAGCAGACACATATAAGGCTATAACTATACAGATAATAAATATGATAATATAGTAATAGCCTAAATAGATGTTTGGCTTTAGTTTCATCATGTCTGACTGTCTCTAACTGAACTAATCAGTTTGTTGTGCTGCTTTATATTGATTATATTGTTTTATAGTATTGTTTTAGTTTAACCAACACTGGTTTACACAAACAGTGATTTCTTTTCTCCCGATCTCGGATCAAAAAACATTTTAATGAGCAAACTACGATTTATTAATTGCATATTTAATATGTTATACTTTCAATAAAATATTTGGAATAATTTTGTAATAGTTATGCACGTTTAGATGATGTTTCCAGACAATTACTGATACAAATACTTTGCTGACTAAACTGAAGCGATCAGATTTGCCGCGTTTTGTCTGTCGATGCTAAAGCGCCCTCTGGAGGAAGTTGCCGCTCAGTGTGAAATACGCATGCGCAGTACGGAGATTCACCAGAGTTGGGAAAAACTTTGCGACGGGAACATGACAGCGAACAGAGTAAGAGCCTTTTATAAATGAAAAATAAATGTCTGTTGGTGTAATATTGCTTCTGGTAAAATGTAATAACATTGTAACGAAGAGTTATCTTAATATAATTATGAATGACATTCATTTTAATCCACCACATCGTAAATAGGTTCGTGTGTGAAGTCTGTGTAATATTCAAATATGGTGTTTTACATTTATTTATATAAGATACATAGAGATGGTTTCAGCCCAATATTCATTTCAATATTGATAACTAGTAACGAGTTGTATCATTTTATTATATATCATTTTATGTTATTAATTTATATTTTTATTAATTTAATTTAATTGTTTTTGACCTGTTCACAGTGAATCACAGCTTTTCATACACAGAAATTGGTGTACATGATGAATATATCCCATCATAAAGACTAGAAGAGCTTCTAAACAAGCAGGAGATCATTCATATATATGAGCAATTCCAGCGTTATGGATGTGACTTTGCAGGAAAAACTCAAAATATAATTTCACATAGCAAGTATATGTTAACATGATATTGAAGCAACTGTTTATATTTTCCAAAACAACTAGTTACAGAGTTATAGGATCGGAAAAATATCTGTCTGTAAACATTTTTTATATTTTAAATGTGAAAAATAAAGATGCGTTATGGATGTGACAAACGTCTGCGGGTTTGCAGTATACAACATACTTTGTGGAAATTCTGCACAACCCAAAAAATAATGCTAATCAAAAGGATAAGAGTTGCTCACTAAAGGACAAACATTGTTGACTTTATTTTGTTTGACATTTTTGCATTTATGAGGAAAAAGCTTTGTTATGGATGTGACATCTCTTCGTTATGGATGTGACAGAAGTGAAATTGCCACTTGTGTGATTTTGGCAAATTAAATATAATAGTTTTAAACACTGACAGAGACATTTTTGAGTATTTCTAAAGTACTGTAAAATACTTGCTTACACAAAAAGTGCTGAAACAGTTTCTCTATTTTGTTGAAAATTAAATTTTTTCATGGTAAGGTTGACATTTGCATGGAATTGCTCATGCTTTTTTCTTTATTTGCACTGATTTCAGGTGTAAATTATTAATTGTTACTGGGTGTTACGGCACCTATCATTTTAACTCTAGCACATCATATTCAAAGTTTGATATTCACACTTAAAATGTTTCACTTGAACTGATTTTCACTTTGTTTATTTTAGATCAGATGGAGGTGAACGAGCAAAGACAAGAAGAGGATGAGGAACGTAACTTCAGCACTAAAGGAACAAAAGCAACACATCTGCACAGCTGTCGTCAGTGTGGAAAGAGTTTCAGGAGAAAAGCCAAGCTGAAAAAACACAGAAAGACTCACGCTGGAGAGAAACCGTACATCTGTACTGAATGTGGAAAGAGTTTCTCACAGCTGGACAGTTATAAACAGCACCACAAAACACATGAAGACAAGAGAGATCATGTGTGTTTGGAGTGTGGGAAGAGCTTTACTACAGCTGGCCATCTGAAACGGCACCAAATGATTCACACTGGAGAAAAACCTTACAAGTGCTCATATTGTGAGAAGAGTTTCAACCAATCAGGACACTTGAGACAGCATGAACGAATTCACACTGGAGAAAAGCCGTATACCTGTACTCAGTGTGGTCATGATTTTAGCTTATCATCAAGTCTAAAACAGCACATGAGAATTCACACAAATGAGAAGCCTTATGCATGTCTGTTCTGTGAAAAGAGATTTTCACATCTGGCTTCTTGTAAACGGCACCAGAAAACACACACTGACGAGAGAGATCATGTGTGTTTGGAGTGTGGGAAGAGTTTTACTAGAGCTGATAATCTGAAAATACACCAAAGAATCCATACAGGAGAAAAACCTTACACATGTTTATATTGTGAGAAGAGTTTCATTCGTTCAGGACAGTTGAAATCACACGAGCGAATTCACACTGGAAAGAAGCCGTATACCTGTACTCAGTGTGGAAAGAGTTACAAAGACAAATGCAGTCTGAGTTATCATCTGCGTGTTCACACTGGAGAAAAGCCGTATACCTGTACTCAGTGTGGAAAGAGTTACAAAGACAAATGCAGTCTGAGTTATCATCTGCGTGTTCACACTGGAGAAAAGCCGTATACCTGTACTCAGTGTGGTCATGAATTTAGATCAACATCTAATCTAAAACAGCACATGAGAATTCACACAAATGAGAAGCCTTATGCATGTCTGTTCTGTGAAAAGAGATTTTCACATCTGGGTCATTGTAAACAGCACCAGAAAACACACACTGACGAGAGAGATCATGTGTGTTTGGAGTGTGGGAAGAGTTTTACTACAGCTGGTAATCTGAAAATCCACCACATGATTCACACTGGAGAAAAACCTCACAAGTGCTCATATTGTGAGAAGAGTTTCATTTACTCTTCACAGCTGAAATCACACGAGCGAATTCACACTGGAGAGAAGCCGTATTGCTGTCCTCCATGTCAGAAAAGTTTTAAAGACTCATGGAGTCTGACTTATCATCTGCGTGTTCACACTGGAAAAAAGCCATTCAGCAGCTGAGCGTTCATTTACAGATTCATATAAAACCTCACAAGTGCTCATATTGTGGGAAGAGATTCAGTCGGTCTGGAATATGTTCACACTGAGTTTCAGTGGTTATTCATATGAAAAGTCATTGTTCTGTATGAGTAAATGTACACAGATTCATTTTTTTCACAATGTTTTTTGACTTAACTTTGGTAAAACTAATAATTCTAATAGATAATGCTAGTTTCAGTGAGAGCTTAGTGTTATTTTATGTTGTGTTTTAGTTCATTTTACTCAAATGTTTTCTCCTGTTGTTCTAATTAAAGAGCTGCACCAGATTTTAAAGCTCCATGACTGTAGTGTGTTGACCGTAATATTGAGATCTGAAACTGATGCTCATTTAATGTGATGTTCCTGTTAGTTCAGTCCTGTGTTATATAAATCATACAGACACAGTTTGTAATAATTATTGTTCGTATAAGAGCAGACGTGTCCACTTAAATAAATATTTTGCTTTCAGTTTCATTGCGTACAACTATCTGCAGCTGAAATAAACAGTTAAGCTGCTTCATATTGACTATATTGTTTTGATTATACAAATGCTGCTTTACAAAAAATATCATTTTTTACCTCTTTTTTCCCGATCTCAGTACTGTAAAGTGGATATTATGATTTATGCATTTAATTAGTTTGTAATAAACAAAAAAAAAACAAAATTCAAAGATCATTAATTGGATTAATTTTTTTTAAGTTAATTGGTTGTACACAAGTTATTTGGGCTAATATTAATTAAACAAATTAAGTTGAACATTACTAAATTTAACTTGTTTAAATTTAACCCATATGAATTGTTTGCAACAATTTTGCAGAAATAATTTAGTTTTTTTCAGTGTAGTTATGCATGTTTAGACAATTTTGTCCAGACAATTACAGATAAACATACTTGATTACGTGGGTGTAACATTTGAAAAGTGGGGGGACACAAAATTGGGTAAATTTTTTATTATTGAAATCGCATTTCCTGCATTTATAAATAATATAAATTACAATTAAATATAAGGTGGTTTATTCCACTGTGTATAAACCAGTAAGTTGGAGCTAAACTCTGCAGGACACCAGTTCTCAAAGACCTCAAAGAGTTTGGACACCCCTGATTAATAAATGGACTAAGCCAGAGGTGTCCAAACTTGGTCTTTGAGGGCTGGTGTCCCGCAGAGTTTAGCTCCAACTTGCTTCAACACACCTGCCAGGAAGTTTCTAGTATATCTAGTAAGAGCTTGAGTAGCTGCTTCAGGTGTGTTTGATTAGGGTTGGAGCCAAACTCTCTAGGACACCGGCCCTCCTCCAGGACTAAGTTTGGACCCTGGACTAAGCCGAAAAGAAAATGAATGAATTAAATATTATATACAATGTAGAGTACCTATGGTGACGCATTGCTGCCACACGCAGAATTTTGTTCCCACTCAGCTATGTCGTTATAACGATATCCTTTACAGGGAGTGCAGAATTATTAGGCAAAT
>CAIGQZ010000379.1:28408910-28423797 GCA_903798205.1 Danio tinwini
TCTGTGAGGGTTTGATTGAGGGTAGACATTAATAAAATAAAATTTAAGGTGTAATTTAATTAATAATTCTCATTATAATAGCTGTTTTTACATTACTGTGAGGGTTTGGGGTGGGGTTAGACGTTAATAAAATAAAAATTTATGTGTAATTTAATAAATAATGTAAATAAATCTCGGTATAGTAGCTGGTTTTACATTACTGTGAGGGTTTGGGATAGGGGCTTAGCCCTTAAAATACAATTTAATGAGTAATCTAATAAATAATTCTCGTTTTTTTTTCGGGCACAGCTGTATCCCCTCTTCTGGAAAGAAGTTATTGCTCAGTGCGAAACGCGCATGCGCGGTGGGGAGGTTTACTACAGCTGTTGACACGTTCGCGGCAGGAACATGGCAGCGTACAGAGTAAGAGCCTTTTGTAAATGTAAACGATATTCATTTCTGTTGGTGTAATATTTTCCGATGAAATGTAATATTAAGAAGGAACAGCTATGTTAAAGCGATTAAGACATATATTTAGCTTTTTATCTACTGCATTGGAGATCATTTCGCGTTTCACTAATGTGTAACGTTAAAAGCTTTATGTTTATGGTAGGATAATTTAGCATACAGGTACTGGGTATACATATTTGTTGTATTTAGCTAAAAAAATAATGTATATTAATAAAATATATCACACAAGCAGACGAAAATAGCATTGACATTATGTAAATATAATCATATTAGAGATGGTAAATAATCTAATGAGGTGTTTCTCATTTTATTACCGTGCAAATTAATTAAAGATGCCTTCACAGCATAGTATTTTTTATTATTGTTGTCATTCTAGAGGACATAGTATGTTTATTTTTCTTTGAGCATTTAATTTGTCAAGAGAAATGCTTTTAATATTCAAAACAATGTCTTAATTAGTGTTATAATATTGCATGTTGTATTTATTAAATTATATATTTTAACTGTATGAATACCTTTAAGACATTCAAAATACTAAAGTTGAATATACTTTGTCAGTATTATACATATTCTTTAATTAGTTTTTCACAAAAATGCTTTATATTTATTTTTATTTACACTTTTGTTTAGTTACATTAAACCTGAAAGGAGTATTTGTGCCACAGGCTTCACCCTTTTCACGTTGAGATCTCCAGTCTGATACGCATCTGGAAACCCCAAGGTTTAGTATGGAAAAGATGGACTTTGTTATAGTGGAGATTGATGATCTGAGTGATCCAGAACCGTCCAGAATTAATCATGAAGACACTAAGGAACAAACAAGTTAGTGTTCATTCTTGATTCTTCTTTACTGACTGCTGACATATATTAATGTATATATTAATGTTCCCACTTTTTCCAGATTTAATATAAGTCTTTTGAGTCTCCAGAATGTGTCTGTAAAGTTTTAGCTCAAAACATCCATCAGATTTTTATTATACCTTTCATAAGTTTCTCTGTTATAGCTCTGAGAAGCAGGTAGCGTTTTTTTGTGTACTGCCCCTTTAAGGCTAGTGCTTCACGCCCACCGTTTCCACGTGCCTGTCAGCGTGCCTTAATCTCCTCCCTCGGCTGCGTCAGACAACAGACAGACAAGAAGGAAGCAGATCTCATGTGACGTTTGTGAGAAATACTACAGTAAGAACTTTACCAATGAGTATTTGATGCATTTGTTGTGGATGAGTCACACACAACGTCGCTACAAAGTTCACACGCACACACACAGACAGCGTGCGCATTTAGATTTGCACTCTTTTTGCACGCAAATGTGACAGGATACAGGTTAATATCCACTGCTGTATGGATATTTGTTATGTTAATGTACAAAATAAACCTGATTTAATGGATTTTCGTCTTTTATAATTGTTCTGACACGTGGCTGTGTTGATGAAATAAAGCTAAAGTAAATCGTTGTAATTTATTACACACATGCACTGTTTTAAAACATTTTAAGCTTGTAAAACTCACTCTTGATCACATTTGATGATGATTGATGATCCTAGCAAACTGAACAGATCTTTTATTCCTGGTTGCTTTGCGCACGTCCTGTCTTGTTGATATGATTATACACGTTACTATGAAGATATGTTAATATGCAGCTGTCAATCAATTCGGTGGGCGGGGGGACTGCACTCCTACGTCAAGTTGCGGTCGGTCTCAAAACCGCTCCAATCGGTCCACCGTTTTTATGTTGTTAAATTAAAAAAAAAGCTCTGGGTGTGTTTATATCACCCAAATATTACAGTATATGCATTACACCTACACAAATGTCTGTCCAAACAGTAGATTTTTAGTGAAAAAGTAGATTTTTCACTATAGGTGCCCTTTAACAATTCAATTCAATTCATCTTTATTTGTATAGCGCTTATACAATGTAGATTGTGTCAAAGCAGCTTCACATGGAAGTTTATAGTGAATTGAAACAGTGTCAGTTCAGTTTTCAGTGTTTAAGTTCAGTTTAGTTTAGCTCAGTTCAGTGTGGTTTAATAATCACTACTGAGAGTCCAAACACTGAAGAGCAATTCCATCGATGCGCAGCTCTACAGATCCTGAACCATGCAAGCCAGTGGCGACAGCGGCGAGGAAAAAACTTCACCAATTGGTGAAAGTGAAGAATTTAAAAAACCTCGAGAGAAACCAGGCTCAGTTGGGCACGAGCATTTCTCCTATGGATGGCCAAACGTCCTGTGCAGAGCTGCAGTCTAGGCGCAGTAGCTGGACCTCCGCGAAAACACGTCTGTCCTTGGAGCATCACAGGAATCAGTCTTATGCTCTCCATCATGACCACCACAGCAGCAGCTCAGGATACGGCCTGGTCCGGGAACCTTGGGATCGTCTCGTCGCTGGTCTTGGATCGCATCAGTAGCACTGCATAGTCTGAGGGTCTCGAGATGAGTACCCCCAGGTGGAAATACAGAATAAATTCTTCTATTCATCAAAATTAGGGGCTGTGCAATAATGATACTAAAGTTAGAAAGTAACAAAATGCATAAACTAAAATAAATATAAATAAATCTGAAGTGTCCAAATTCTGTCCTGGAGGGTCGATGTCTTGCAGATTTTAGCTCCAACTTGCCTCAACACACCTGCAAGGATGTTTCTAGAAAGCCTAGTAAGAGCTTGATTAACTAGCTCTCTCGTGTCTGAATGGGGTTGGAACCAGTGGTGTAGTCCTAAAAAAAAAAAAGTGGTGTACTATTACCCACTCAACACAAATTTTAAAAGTAGGCAAAGAAACGACGAAACTATACATACATATATATATATATTTTTTTTTTTACATAAGTTACCTGTAACTATTGAAAGAGAAAACTAATACTAAGGAAGTTAATGGTTACAGGTGTCCAGCTTTCTTCAAAATATCTTCTTTTGTGTTAAACAAAATAAAAAAAAACGACAAACCGGTTTGGAACAAGTAAAGGTTGAGTAAAGGATGACAATTTTACTTTTTTTGAATGAACTATCCATTAAAAAAGGAAAAATATTAAAACAAATTGGTTCATTTTAAAGCGAGATGCTAATAGCCTAATCCTATTCAATGATTTATGCTTAGTTCATGAGGAAATCGCAAAACATTTAGAGGCACTGAATAGAAATATAGGGGGCTAAAGCGATGCCCATGCTTTTTAAAAATAATTTTACCTCAGTGTTTCAGCGAGACATCATTTAGTTGACTTGTCGTCGTTATTGAAAAACTCTCGAAATTTTCTCCCAGCTGCTGCGGTCGTCAGGGGGCGGGGAATGGCGCAAATTAAACAAAAATGCACTGATTGCAACAAATAAGATGCAAGTAAAAAAAAAACATGTGGTATACAGTTAAAGGGGACGCGAATACACGTAAATTAGGGAAGTCTAATCAGAAAAACAAGTGAGTATATAGAGGGTATAAGCGAATAATTGATCCTCAGAAGTTGTAATACCCAAACAGCTCATGGAAAAAAGTAGGCATACTGAGTATACGTGCGTATAGCCCCGACTACACCACTGGTTGGAACTAAACTGTGCAGGACACCGGCCCTCCAGGACCGAGTTTGGGCACCCCTTATATACATAAATATATATATATTTCTGAATTTATTAGTTAGATAAAACACAGATATATATGCAACTACAGTTGAAGTCCAAATTATTTGCCTTCCTGTGCACTTGTATTTTCTTGTTCAAATATTTCCCAAATTATGTTGAACAGATTTAGGAATTTTTCACAGTATTTCTTATCATATTTTAATTAACCTAAGCCTTTAAATGTCACTTTAAGCTGAATACTAGTGTCTTGAAAAATATTTAGTCAAATATTATGTACTGTCATCATGGCAAAGATAAAATAAATCAGTTGTTAGAAATCAGTTATTAAAACTATTATGACCAGAAATGTGTTGAGAAAAATGTTCTCTTTGTTAAACAGAAATTAGGGGTAAATATAGAGGAGGGCTAATAATTCTGACTTCAACTGTATGTATAACCTATATCAGTTTTGTTTATGATAATCTGAGCTCCACAGGTAATTAAGGTAGCAAGGAAATTACAAAATAAAAAAGTAGTTGCATTAAATTTGCTTTTCATTGATTTCGTCACCATCAAACCATCTAAGGCAGGGGTGGGCAAACTCTGTCCTGGAGGGCCGGTGTCCTGCATAGTTTAGCTCCAACTCTAATCAAAAACACCTGAAAATGCCAATTGGTGTCTTCAAGATCACTAGAAATCTATAAGCAGGTGTGTTTTATTAGAGTTAGAGCTAAACTGTGCAGGACACCGACCCTCTAGGACCGAGTTTGCCCACCCCTGATCTGAGGGCTGATTAGGGATGCAGCGATTATAGGTTTTGATTGTGCGATTATAGTCTGAGGAATAATCACGATTTCAAGGTTATCACGATTATTATGCATTCATTGATTTCAAAACGCTACTAGTTTAGAAAATATTTTTAGAATATTAAAGTGTTATTTATTGCGGCTCAGTAACCAATTAATACAGCACAAAATAATAATAAAAAGGCAAACAATAGTCCGTTTCTATTTGGACTTCAAGTTTCTGGCTTTTAAATATAAGTAATAATTCTACACTGAAAACAAATGACAAAACAATAAATAAATATAAATAAAAATAATAATTGTGTTTGTCTAATGTACATCTAAGCATCATATTAGCTAAGTATTTCCCTTTTAAAGAGAACAAAAGTAGTCCCCTTTGCATGCAGCGTTCGCCTCCATTGGAAATGACGATCTTGCGTGCACAAAAGATGCAACGTGTGAACGGCCCTTAGTTGATAGCCTCAGCTGTAGTTATTCCAGTGTGCATGCATATTAGCCTCGGTGTACAAGCTTGGAACTTTAAACTAGCGCACAGTTGGCATATGCAGAAATGCGGTGTTGAGAAACCTTTACGATTAATTAATAGTGATGAATTAAATCGCGGTTAATAGAAAAATCGGTTAATCGTTGCATCCTTAGCGCTGATACTCACAAATTTTATCAATACACACCATGATTATCAAACATATTTGCAGGAGCAAATCCCTCCATGGCATTATAATGGTACTAAACCAGAGATGCCCAAACTAGGACCTGCAGGCCAAATATGGCCCATGGTAACTTTTGATTTGGCCCACCATACCATCTGAGAAGAGAGGGAGAATGATGGGAAGGTTGGAGCGAATGCCTTTAAGAGAGATCGCAATTTCTAATTTAACGTAATCTTTTGGACAATATACATAGTCGATATCAACGAGCACATCAAGGCAAAGGCAGGTGCAGCTTGACTGATGTATTCAGCATTCAACACCATTGTGTTATAAATGTGTTTGTTTTTATTGTATATATATAAATATATATATATATATATGTTGGCGTTGGCATTGCACGGCATGGCTGTTCAGCCTGACACCGTCAGTCATAATGTTAATTTGTTTCTTTTAATGACAGCAGTAAAAAAACTGAGCAATTATTTGAACTGTACAACTGTACAAGCTAAAAATTCACATTTATTTTTATATCTTTTTATTCACAAAGCGTGCAGCTTTTGTCACTGCAGTGTTTCTTTATGGGCTTATTTACTTACTAAATAAAGTATACTTTTATACTTGACCTTTACCTAAGTCTACTTCTTTTTCCTAATGGTGTATTTACTGACTTACCAAGATCAGTCTTGTACAGCTAAGGGGAGTATTGCTGCTCTGACAGCCAAGTTGGGTCAAAGCTAAGGATGCTCCGATCTGGAGTTTTGCAGCCGATACAGAGTACTGAATCCTTGTCATGTGATCGGCTGATACTGAGCACCAATTCTAATGCTTCAAGCTTTATAAAGCATTGAGCACATTTTCCCTCTAAGTATGAATCTTAAGAGAAGATCAAGGATGCTGCATGTAATACCTTAAACACGTCTCTTATAACCATTTAGGTGTGAATGTGTCATGGCCAGAAGCAGCTTTACAGAAAATAATTCATCCATTCATTTTATTCTAGCTTAGTCCCTTATTTATCAGGGGTCGCCACAGTGGAATGAACCACCACAGAAGATAATATAACACAGATATAAAAATTGTAATGAAAAATTACAATGCAACTTGGAAACACTGCAAATGATCAAGAACAAGTTTGGAGCGCATATTTGATGCATAAGAAGTTAAAATGAACACCTATAAATCGAATACTTCTTTACTAAAAGGAAATAGGCCTGTAAACTATAGCAATGAGTGTATTACAATAATTTACATTATTAAATATTCATGTTAAAAAATAAAGTTTTATTTATCTAATAATTCCAGCCAGCTTTTACCACCCTCATCAAAAGACTATCTTCTCTTGGCATCACCAGTGTCACACTTGACTGGTTCAAATCTTATCTCTCTGGCTGCACTCAGTTCATTCAACTCAAATCATTCACTTCTCAACATTCCACAGTGTCTTCGGGTGTACCCCAGGGCTCAGTCCTGGGGCCCCTGCTCTTTATCATCTATCTCCTTCCACTTGGTAATATTCTCTGTAAATATAACATACAGTTCCACTGCTATGCGGATGACACCCAGCTCTACCTCTCAGGCAAACCCTCTTTTTGTTTTCCACCTTCATCCCTTACAGTCTGCTTAGCAGAAATCAAATCTTGGCTCTCTCTTAACTTTCAAGTTAAATAGTTCAAAAACTGATGTTTTGCTTGTTGGTACCAAATCAACACTCTCCAAAACTGACAGCTTTTCTCTTTCTATTGACGACTGTTCCATTTATCTCTCTAAACAGGTCAAGAGTCTGGGTGTCATCTTCGATAGCACCCTATCTTTTGATTCTCACATCAATAACATCACCCGGTCTGCTTACTTCCACCTACGCAATATTAACCGTCTCCGCCCTTCTCTCACCCCGCATGCCACTGCTGTTCTTGTCCATAGCCTTGTCACATCTCGTATAGATTACTGCAACTCTCTTCACTTTGGTCTCACTCATAAATCCCTCTGTAAGCTTCAGTTGGTCCAGAATTCAGCTGCCCGTATCATCACCAGAACCCCTTCTTCTCATCACATCACCCCTGTCCTGCAGCAGCTTCACTGGTTACCTGTTCAATTTCGAATTGATTTTAAAATTTTGATTTTAACATTCAAAGCCATCCACAATCTCGCCCCTCCATATTTGTCTACCCTCATCCACATTGCTGCTCCCTCTCGCACCCTAAGATCTTCTTCCTCCCTCTACTTGTCTGTTCCCTCTGCTCGTCTATCATCCATGGGCAATAGAGCCTTCAGCCGCTCTGCTCCCCAGCTTTGGAACTCACTACCACCCACCATCAGAAACATTGACTCCACTCACATTATTCAAATCCAAACTCAAAACCCACCTATTTTAGATAGCTTTTAATACTTAATTGTACCTGCACTATTGTTGTGTTTACTTTTTATGTTATTTTCTTGTTGTTTTATTGCTCTTGTTTTACTGTTCGGTGTCCTCGAGTTGCCAGAAAGGCGCCTTTAAACAAAATGTATTATTATTATTATTATTAGTAAATTTGCAATATTGTCAACACAGAGCTTTCAGGCCTAAATACATGCAGGACCATTCCAATGTTTTGTCACCTACAACTATTGACAGCAGATCCCTCAGAGATGGGGGGATTTGCACTCGCGATATCTTTACTGCTGTATTCTTTTAACCTAACAAATGTAATGTTTAGACCATCACTGTACCTCTCGCGATCTGTTCATTCACTCTCGTCGCCATGATTTCAGAGTATTTTAACTCATTTTTGGGGATCACGGGGCCGGTAAAAAGTTCACGTGGGTTGCTGCGCGTTTGCCACCCTTACTATTCTGCCGCCCTGTGGACGTGCAGGCCCTGCATAGGCCTAATATATGGCAGCGCACGTGCCTCTTCAGTCCTGTCAGATGTGGCGGGCACTCTTATTCCCATACAGCAGAGAGGGTCTGTGTGAAACTCCACTGTGCGCGATTCAGAGAAAAGAAATTTTTAATTGCGCGACCATGTAGTTGTGTAAATAAGATATTAGCTTGTTTATTAAAAGAAGTTGTGATCTGGCGCTGTATATAAAATATAACTAACTTGACTCCAAGGGGGGCTGTGGAAAGCCGTTGGAAGGGCGGGGTGCCCCTCTTATACAATAGTAGAGGAAACACTGATATGGGTAGCACGATCACCTCACAGCAAGATTCAAGCCCCGGCTGGGTCAGTAGGCATTTCTGTGTAAAGTTTGCATGTTCTTCCCGCGTTGGCAGTGGTTTCCTCCAGGTGCTCTGTTTTTTTTTTTGAGAATTCAACTGAAAACTGGAAGTGCATTTTTAGATTAAAATTTTAGATTACAAGGGCAAACTTAATAACATGCACAGATTAAGTGTTCAGCACAAAACTAGCAAATACCCGCTGTGTGTGTGTGCGTGCTTGAACTTTGTAACAACATTGCGTGCAACTCATCGTTGCAACTTCACAACAAATACATCAAATAATCATTGGAAAAAGTTCTCACAGTAGTATTTCTCACAAGCTTTACGTGAGATCTGCTTCCTTCATGTCTGTCACTGTGCTGTTTATCTGACGCAGCTGAGGCAGAGATTGAGGCACACTCTGACAGGCATGTGGGAACGGTGGGCGGGGAGAACCAGCATTAATGGCACAGGCAACAAAAACTGCTACACTGTGTTCAGAGCAGAAGATCCAATATTCTGAAAGCTATAATAAATAATCTGATGTGTGTTTTGAGCTGAAACTTTACAGACACATTCTGGAGACAAAAAAGACTTGAAAAAGGGGTAAAATAGGTGTTCTTTAAATGAATAAACAAACAGACTACTGCCCCCAGCGGGTGCAAAAAGATGTTTCAAATGTCCTCAAAAATATTGCAACTTTTTTGGTGAACAGTCTTGTTAAAATTAGGCACGTTCAACTTTAACAGCTTAAAACTCATACAAAAACACATCTGCAGTATCCTGCTATGAAATCAGACTTCACTTGAACTAATCCTAACTTGATGTTCATTTTAGACTGGATGGAGGTGAATGAGCAAAGACAAGACCTGAATGAAGAGGATGAGAAATGTGACTTCAACCCTGAAGGAATAAAAGCAGAAAATCTCCACAGCTGTCCTCAGTGTGGAAAGAGTTTCACGAGCAAAGAAAACCTGAACATGCACATAAACATTCACAGTAGAGAGAATCTGTACATCTGTACTGAATGTGGAAAGAGTTTCTCACAGCTGGACAATTATAATCTGCACCAAAACGCACATACCGAAGCGAGAGATCATGTGTGTTCGGAGTGTGGGAAGAGCTTTTCTACAGCCGACAATGTGAAACGGCACAAAATCATCCATGCTGGAGAAAAACCCCACAAGTGCTCATATTGTGAGAAGAGTTTCAACCAAACAGTACATTTGAGAAGACACGAGCGAATTCACACTGGAGAAAAGCCGTATCACTGTACTCACTGTGGAGAGAGTTTCAGATATAGGACTGACCTCAATAATCATCTGCGCGTTCACACTGGAGAAAATCCGTTTACCTGTGAGCAGTGTGGTAATAATTTTAGATCGTCTGCAAATCTAAAACAACACATGACGATTCACACGAATGAGAAGCCTTATGCGTGTCTGTTGTGCAAAAGGAGATTTTCACGGTTGAACGCTTGCCAGCGGCACCAGAAAATACATGTTGAGGAGAAGAATCATGTGTGTTTGGAGTGTGGGAACCGCTTTATTAGAGCCGAACAACTGAAAAACCACCAAAGGATTCACACTGGAGAAAAACCCTATAAGTGCTCATATTGTGAGAAGAGTTTTAGTTGGTCTTCAAATCTGAAATCGCATGAGCGTGTTCACACTGGAGAGAAGCCGTATTACTGTCCTGCATGTCAGAAGAGTTTTAGATCATCACAGAATCTTCTCAATCACACAAGGAAATGTCACACCGTCACAGTGAGCATTGTTTAGTTTTTATGTGAAGTGCATTGCTTGAGATGAGCTAAAGCTGGTCTCAACTTGCTGAAATGCTCTGAGAACTAGGAACACTTGTTCCTGATAAGTTTCTTAAGGTGTTGGCTCAGTGGTTAGCACTGTCATCTCACAACAAGAAGATTGCTGGTTCGAGTCCCAGCTGGGCCAGTTGGCGTTTCTCTGTGGAGTCTGCATGTTCTCCCCGTGTTGGTGTGGGTTTCCTCCAGGTGCTCCGGTTTCCCCCACAGTCTAAACACATGCGCTATAGGTGAATTGAATGAACTAAACTGTTCATAGTGTGTGTGTGAGAATGAGAGTGTATGGGTGTTTCCCAGTACAGGGTTGCGGCTGAAAAGGCACCCGCTGTGTAACACATATGCTGGAATAGTTGGCGGTTCATTCCACTTTGGCGACCCCTGGTAAATAAGCGACAAAGCCGAGGAAAATTAATTGAAGTTTCTCAAGAAAATAATTATTGCAGTCTGATTACTTTAAAGGGCGACACAGTGGCGCAGTAGGTAGTGCTGTCGCCTCACAGCAAGAAGGTTGCTGGTTCGAGCCTCGGCTGGGTCAGTTGGCATTTCTGTGTGGAGTTTGCATGTTCTCCCTGCGTTCACGTGGGTTTCCTCCGGATGCTCCGGTTTCCCCCACAGTCCAAAGACATGCGGTACAGGTGAATTGGGTATGCTAAATTGTCCGTAGTGTATGAGTGTGAATGAGTGTTTATGGATGTTTCCCAGAGATGGGTTGCAGCTGGAAGGGCATCCGTTGCGTAAAAACGTGCTGGATAAGTTGGCGGTTCATTCCGCTGTGACGACCCCAGATTAATAAAGGGACTAAGCCGAAAAGAAAATGAATGAATGATTACTTGAAATCTTTCCTTGTCTTTGCATTTTTTTATTACTTGAATATTGACAATTGGTGCTATTTATTATTACTTGTGTACACTTTATTGTGTTCTTATTCTACACTTGTTTGTGTAGTTAAACAGTATAAAGAAGCTGTAACATATTAATCAATAACTGTAAGCACTATTAAGTTGTCATGTGAGTTTCATTCAGGACTATTATGTTGTTGGATTCTGGTCAAATGTATTGTGAACTATAAAGACTTGTTCCTGATTACAGGGTGTCCGCTGGGTCTTAAAGTCTCAAAATGTCTTTCAAATAAAACATTTTAGGCCTTAAGAAAGCTGTGTCCCAAATGGCACACTATGCACTGATGCACTATGTACTTATGCACTTACACACTCAACAGTATAGTAAATGAATGTAGTGTCGTCCCAAACGCTAGTGGGTTTTTTTGTAAGCGAAAATTCAAACCGTTTCCCTGATGACCTTTGACGGTTGCCAAATTAGCGAAATAAATGACCAAAGTACCAAATAATATTTGAGTATAACCACATTCACCATCGGGAGGCGCTATAATCACACTTGTAGGATAATTTTGCTTTCACAATCCAAAATAAATAAAGTTATTCAACATGTGCGCCCGATAGCTACGCTCCTTGCAAAGCTGTGGTCGTGAGCAAAGTTGCATGAGCAAAGCTGCGGTCGTTGAGTGCATGAAGTGTCCATCATTCCACACTTCATTTTACCGGTTGAATGAGTGCATCATCCGGGTAATTAAAGTGCACTTATTAATTTTTTTTTAAGTTTTCAGTGTGAACGCACTATTTACACTATTTATACTACAAAATGGCAAAAAAATAGTGCATAAATATGCAATTTGGGATGCACCCGAAGTCTTAAATTTACAGAAAAAAATGTCATGTAAGCCTTAAATCTAGTCTTATATCATTTTAAATAGGTCTTAATTTTCCCATGTCCATGTCAATTTATTTACGTTTTAGTTTTTTATATATACACTAGATATCGCATACGGACCCTGAGCATGCGTCAATAGCGCCGCCACATTTGTACAGTGCTCCCAGCACAAATGTCATTCAACCGCACTAGTCAAGACTAAAGCCAACGTAAAGATGCTGGACTGTAGCGCTATGTACGGGTGTAGTAACGAGCAAACAAAGAAAACAAAGCACAAAGGCAGAACATTTCATAGGTAAGATTTTGTTTTTATGTTATGAACTTTTTGTGCTCAACAAGTAACATTATTGATGATAATACAGACACACTGCATTCCCCATAAGGAAAAGAAGTACCAACTTGCACTAAATACTGGGCTTATGCTAGTTTTGTTGAATAAAATTAGCAAACAATGTAAAAGAAATATGACAACGAGATGCTGCGGTGCCAGAAACTTGTATTATTGTCGGCTTAAATGAGTCGTTCATAACAGAGATTAATTCACAAACGAATCTCTCCCTCTGTCAGAATGAGAAGTGAAAGCAGGAGAGGGGGTGTGTTTCAGGACACTGATTAGATCAAATCTAACAGGAGGGAGGATAATACATTTCCATGCACACAAACACTCACTCTTTGTCAGCAATGCCCATGCGGTCACTGATCCATCAATGTAGGAAAGTGATTTAAATGATAATTTTCATAATAAAAAAATATTTGCGTACTGAATATGTGTATATGTCTGGCTCTGGATGGCCACAGTCCTCCACTGCAGCTTGGTCTTACATTCATTTAAAAGGAGCGCTACCCTGTACTAAAATGGCGGCTCTATTGACGCATTCCTTCCAATAGACCACAACAGGGCAGGCGACATCTAATGTAAATATCTATAAGAACCTTTTGTAAATATAAAAGAAATTCACGTCTGTCTGTGTATTATTTTTCATTAAATGTAATACATGACCATAAAGTTATCTTAAAATAATTATGTACATATATTTAGATTTTTATCCACACCCTCGCAAATGAGGACATATTATTATTTTTTTCTCTAAAAACATTTCAGTAAAGACTGAAAAATTATTGTAATATTCAAAATAATATTTTTGTTATGCTATATTTAATATGTGACTTATTATATTGTTATTTTAATATTATACATTTAATTTTGTATTTGAATGCATCTTTAACACATGCAAAATAAAGTTGAAAGAGACCAACATGTCATTTGTCAGAAAATGAAAGTACTTCCTTAATTTTATTATTATTATTATTATTATTATTATTATTATTTTACATTTATGTTTGTTTACTGGTGACAAAATCCCTCCCACTTAACTTTACATTACTTTACATTGACAAAGATGGAGTTTATTAAAGAAGAGACTGATGAACTGAGCATTTCAGAACCATCCAGAATGTATTATGAAGACACTGAGATACAAACAGGTTCGTGTGCATACTTGATTCTACATTACTGATTGCTAACAGCATAATAACCATGGCTGCATCAGGCACAATGATATTATGCAGCACTTGAAAATCGGTCTTCCATGTATTCAGGTTCAAATAAATACGGTTTAGGATGTTTAGGATTGGATCCCAGTGATGTTCACACTGGAGAAAAGCCGCATCACTGTACTCTGTACACTTCATCTGCGTGTTCACACTGGAGAAAAGCCATTTTTCTGTCCTCAGTGTGGAAAGAGTTTCAGAAAACAAAGTGAACCTGAACATGCACATAAGAATTCACACTGGAGAGAAACCGTACGCTTGCACTGAGTGCGGGAAGTGTTTTTCAAGACCAGAAAGTTATAACCAGCACCAGAAAACCCATGAAGACATGAAAGATCATCTGTGTTTGCAGTGTGGGAGGAGTTTTACCAGATTAAGCCTATTAAAAGAACACCTCTGGATTCACACTGGAGAAAAAACAGACAAGTGCTCATATTGTGAGAAGAGTTTCAGTCAGGTTTCACACCTGAACTCACATCAACGCATTCACACTGGAGAAAAGCCGTATCAGTGTACTCAATGTGGAGAGAGTTTCAAAGACATATCCGGGCTTAATTAATTATCATCAGCATGCTCAGGCTGGAGAAAAGCCTTTTACCTGTCTTCAGTGTGGGAAAGAGTTTACTTTGTCGTCACATCTCAGCAAACACCTAAAAGTCCACACCAATGAGAAGCCTCAGTAGTGTACTTCATTTGGAAAGAGTTTTTCACAGCTGGAGCATTGTAAACAGCTGCAGAAAATACAGTATTCCTCCTCAGTATTCTTTAGTTTGTACTATAGTAAACTACAGTATTGGGTATTTGTTTATATTACTGTTGTGATTGCTACAGCAGATTAATTCAAATAGTATTTACTATAAGTGAAGTTTATTTATAATCTAATTTCGAGAGGATCACGTGTTTATGGTTGCTCGCGGCTGGTCCCGCATTATCCAATTTATGATTCACCAATCAGACGATTCCTAAGCCACTATAAATACCCCAAGTTCCATATAACAGCCATCTTCGTTTTTAAGAATCTCCCCTTCCACCTAGATGGGTGGCACCGTGGCCCAGTGGTCAGCACTGTTGCCTCACAGCAAGAACGCACTGGTTCTAGTCCTTACCAAGCCAGCTGACGTTTTTGTACAGAATTTACATATGCTCCACATGCTCAC
>CAIGQZ010000379.1:28433797-28445431 GCA_903798205.1 Danio tinwini
CTATTCTATTCTCTGCCATATGCTATTCTATTATGTTCTATTCTATCCTATTCTCTGCCATATGCTATTCTATTATGTTCTATTCTATCCTATTCTCTGCCATATGCTATTCTATTATGTTCTATCCTATTCTATTCTCTGCCATATGCTATTCTATTATGTTCTATCCTATCCTATTCTCTGCCATATGCTATTCTATTATGTTCTATTCTATCCTATTCTCTGCCATATGCTATTCTATTATGTTCTATTCTATCCTATTCTCTGCCATATGCTATTCTATTATGTTCTATCCTATTTTATTCTCTGCCATATGCTATTCTATTATGTTCTATTCTATCCTATTCTCTGCCATATGCTATTCTATTATGTTCTATTCTATTCTATTCTCTGCCATATGCTATTCTATTATGTTCTATTCTATCCTATTCTCTGCCATATGCTATTCTATTATGTTCTATTCTATCTTATCTTATAATTTTTTATCTGTTTTTCTTCTACTATATTCTATTGTATCCTATTGTATTCTATCATACCCTATCATTTTCTGTTTATTCTATCCTATGCTATTCTATATAATCTTATTCTATTCTATTTCTTTGTAATTTTAAGTCATTTTACTTTGCAGCTATTCTTTAAACCACTGTTTCAACTTTCACACATTTATATATTTTATTAATGAGAATGAAGAATATACAGCTTTGTTGTACATTTGATTATTGGTATATTTGCTCTATTTATCTCCTCCTGTAACTTGTTGATTATATCTTATGCACCCTCCTACAAAATCATCCCAATCAATCTAAAATCATTAAACTATCTTGAGAAAAGTTGCAATATAAATTGCATAATGTTTAAATATCGTAATGTACATTTTTCCCAATATCATGCAGCCCTAATAAGAATACAGTAAAGTTGAGTGTTAATGATAAAGAATTTACCACTTATATTTAAGACATACATAAAAATATAATATAAATTTCAGATGTTAATACTGAATATGTAAAATTATTTTGTGTTCAGCAGATCAAATCGCACATGCTGGGAATACCAAACAATCATAAGCAAATCCAAGTGTAAGAAAAAAATGGAGTTAATTAAAGAGGAGATTGAAGACTTTCAGATAAAGCAAGAAGATACAGAGGAACAAACAGGTTGGTTTTCATTATTTATTCTTTAATTTTTCAGATTGTATCTGATTTACTTGCATTATCTTGTGAATAGTGGTGTAAAGGATCACAAATCTCACAGTTCGAATCACATTATGGCTTTTTAGTCACGGATCGGACCATTATCGGATCAGCCAAAAAGAGGAGGAGACAAATGTAACTTGCTTTGCATGTATTACAAAAACAGTACTGCAAGACACTTTTGGTTTCATAAAATAAAGTGAAGAAATAATCAGCTGAATTAAAATTAATTGTTAAGTATTCAGTACTGTGCAAAATTCACTGTTACTATTACTGTTGCTGATAAGGCTAAATGTATATATCTAACATCATTTGTACAACCCATATTTATTTTTTGTCTCATTTTGAATAAATTATTCAGTTATTCACTCATAAAACTTTGTTTCATTGCTGGATGATTATTTTTGAAGAATTATTTAGTGGCATATTTTTTGATAGCTGGTTGTCGCCACCTATTGGTTAAATAATGTAATTGCTAGGGTTGTCGTGATACCATTAGTTCATCTTATGTTACTATACGCTTATTTCACGCGACCGCCATTTTAAAACACGAAATCGAGGCTGCGGTGGGAAGAAACCCGGAAGCATAGGATCAGCACTGTAAACATTTCAACAACATGCTGTGTACTACAAACCTTCAGCTGTTGCTGCGATTTCAAAATGTAGAAATGGTGTAAACATCACTTTAATATCATTCAGTTCAGTTTAATTTAAACAATTCAAAGCATATTAGGCATCAAACAACGTCACAATCTCTTTAAGAGTAATACACTTAAGTGTCCTCCTAGGCTTCAGTTCATGGCACCAGGTAAACACCGTGGGGACGATTCCCTGTCTATGTAACCTGGTGAGCGATTAAACACTGCAGTCCTCTGTAGCACACCCTCGCGTTGTCTGTAACAGTGTTGTCCCGGTACTGAAGTTTTTAAAATGTCCATTTCCTGCTAACATTTAAGGGCTACTGAGCGCAGTCATAAACGCAGCTGATTTGCCGTAGTATTCACCAGTGCTCAACAGAATGACTGTGAAGGTCATCAGTTCACCGCTCTTCACAGATTGAAAACACACATAGACAGACACTGGATTGTTTTAAAGCCGTGAAGATCAGTCGATTCATCAGCGGATCGCTCGTCTGTGTTTGCACTCAGTAAACAGCGGTGAGTTTGGTGAACTGATGACCTTCACAGCCAATCATACTGATTTCTGTTGATCACGTGAACACAATGGTGAATCAGCGCTGATTAAGAACGCCATCAACAGCGCTTAAATGTTAGCGAGAAATAGACGTTTTTTTTTATTTCAATACCGAAATTTTGCATAGAGACAAGTCTAATATTGTGAAAGAATCAGTTTGGGAAAGAAAACGTTAGCTAAGTAGTGCCATTTCCCTTAACTCAAATATCCCTTTTTATTTCACTTTTCATTCAGAACGGACCTTCGGGTCATCCGGAAGGCGGTGAAATGATAAATTTGTGTCGCTTTCTCTTCGCTGATGAGATATACAGCCAGATACACAACATTCCTGTGTGACTCAGGCGATACTTCTGGATTTCTTCCTGCTGCAGCCTCGATTTCGCTGTTAATAATGGCGGCTGGGTGAAATCAGTCTGTACCAGCTGAAGTATCATGATACCAGATAGTATTACGATCCCTGCTGAAAAATCCAGCTTAAACCAGCCTAAGATGGTTAGCTGGTTTTAGCTGGTCGACCAGCCTGGTTTTAGAGGGGTTTAAGCTGGATTTTTCAGCAGGGATCGTAATACTACTTAGTTGGTCAGGCTGGGAGTTGACCAGCCAAAACCAGCTTTGTCCAGCTTAAACCAGGCTGGTCAAGCTGGTTTTAGCTGGTTTAAGCTGGTCATTTACCAGCCTGGAAATGGCCAAAACCCCTCTAAAACCAAGCTGGTCGACCAGCTAAAACCAGCCAACCACCTTAGGCTGGTTTAAGCTGGATTTTACAGCAGGGATACTACTCAAATTATAAAGAAAATTGTCAGAGATACTATGTTTTAGATGTTATAAGAGGAGGCGATGCGGTGGCGCAGTGTGTAGCACATTTGCCTCACAGCAAGAAAGTCACTGGTTCGAGCTTCGGCTGGGCCAGTTGGCATTTCTGTGTGAAGTGTGCATGTTTTCCCCATGTTGGCGTGGGTTTCCTCCGGGTGCTCCGGTTTCCCCAACAGTTCATGGACATGCGCTATAGGTAAATTGGGTAAGCTAAATTGGCTGTAGTGTATAAGTATGAATGAGAGTGTATGGGTGTTTCCCAGTGATGGGTTGCAGCAGGAAGGGCATACGCTGTGTAAAACATATGCTGGATAAGTTGGCGGTTCATTCCGTTGTGGCGGTTCATCCCTGATTAATATAGGGACTAAGCCGTAACGAAAATGAATGAATGAATGAGTTTAATTCATAATTCCCTTATTATTGAAAAAAGTAACTTTACATAAATAGTTCTTTTTGTTTATTTTGTAGATAACTGACCAACAAAAAATACATTATACCCAAATTATACCAAACGGAATTTGTTACAAAAAATTATAGGCAAAATTAGGCTATATGAAGTGGTCAAAATTAGTTTTTAATGTTTTCTGTTGCTATTTTGGGTTTTTCATCTTTTTTTTTGTCAGTCTTATCAGGTAACAATCCAAAGTAATTAAAAATTTCACTTTGTGAGTCGTTCTTATTTTAAGAGATTGCTGCGGTTGTTGTAGCTACTAAATCATATTGACAGCAACAGAAATGAACAGATTCAAGTGTGCGTTTGAAACATCAGAAAAGTTTGACACCCAGTGGTTGAACTAGGTATTGCACTCCTGGATCAAAATAAACTCAAGCGCGGGATGCCACAAAAACGACAGGCGATATTAAAAGGAGTTTTGGTTCTAACCAACACCTCGAATTGAAATATTAGAAACGACTTTTATTTCTCACAGCTGAGCAACAGAAACCTATGACAGTGATCACCTCAGGTAAACCTTGTGTGCTTTATTCAGTGCTAAATGCTAACAATGCGAGTTTGAATAGATTATAAACCTTACCGTTTCGTGAGTGAGTGCATATTTTGTGCTTCTGAAAGGCTCTATTTACATTTCTGTCGTGTTTCGTCTGGTGCAAACAGCCAAACTGCTTATCACTGAGTATCTCGTCACAAAGTGTGTTGTTAGGACACGCGGTTACAATGTAACCTGCTCACCTAATGTTTACATTCGTAATATTTATATCATTTGCTAATTAATAACGTCATGTGGAACTGAATCTGTCTCATTTCAACGTCTGATACTGTCCATTTCGGTCACGGATGCATGCTTTCAGAGTCTTTCTGAATGAATGAATGAATGAAATACGCTGTTTTCCAACAAGGCTACCCAGAGTGCTGAATTATAATTGGCTAAACTGGCATTGTGCAGGTTAACTTTACCTAAACAAAGACAGCGTTCCCGCACGGAAAAAACATTTTCAAAGCAGAATATCTGACTTCAGCATTGTTTTTCAGATAAACAAGTATGTTCACTTAGGATGTTTCCTTAATATCTGCACACATATTATGGTATTTTTATGCTTTAGAAGAGTCAAAAACTTTAAAGGGCTCTACAGACTATTAAAATAAAATGGTCTAACCTATGAGCACTTTAGTAACTTTTCCACATGCAACATTATGTATTGTAGACAGACTGTTAGTCTTAGTATCGTGATACTACCATAGTACCGGTAAACCGTGCAACTCGTAATTGCTGCCTACAACTTTCATTTTTGAGCATATGAGAATTATTTAAATCTTTACCATAAACATCAGTGGTTTTATCTAAACTATAAACTGTTCTCCCAGTACTTCTGTGTTTGACTGTTTGTAACTTCATAACTAAAGGCCTGCTCACACTGTGATGATTTTGTCATCTGAGACAAATTTGGGAAATGCTAAAAGATTCCTGAAATCCTGAGCTAAAATTTGTGATCTTTGATCGTTGGTTTGACATGTTCACAGACAGCCGCTTTGTGCTTGTTGCGATCAGATTTTCTCTCCGATGAAGTTCTGGCAGTGTCAGAAGATTTGAGACACTTTCCTGCAGTGTAACAACAGCTGCGTTGAGCGTCAATCCAAGAAGCAATAGAAGCTCCGAATTTGATGACTCGATTCATGCTTCAATTCAAATAAAATTGAAATGTCAAATGTTTTTTTCTTCCTGGTTTTATTATTGAGACACACTGTGTGCAAAATTGATAGTGAAAGTGTCACGGGTGGATGACGTCAAACTCCGGGAGCGTTTTCTTCCGTGTTTGGTGCACCTTCATTGTCGTTCAGTCTGACTTTATGATGGCTGAGATCATACAGTGTGACATGAGAGCCAAGTTTGTGCAGTCTAACATGCTACAATCATTCAGGATTTTAAAAAATCTCACAGCGTGAGCCGGCCTTTACTGAAAAGACTGAATCTCTTTCTTGATTTTTCCATGTGTCAAACACAGATTTGAATGCAGCGATTCGAAGGATTAATAAACATGCAAATCACCATCATGTATAATTTATGTTACGTGTGTGTTGAGATCTTGATCTTATAATGATTAATCGTGCAGCTTACACTGACTGCATTAGTGACAGAAAACACATTTAATAACCTAAGAAACCCACCAGATCCTGAATAATCTCAAAATATAATCATCATTATATTTACAGGAAAACCTAAATGCTTTAATACAAGTGATTTAAATGACGCGAGAGGCGATCTCTCTTTCTTTTTTTCTCGTTCTCTTTTCTTTTAATCCGCGGGTCACGTGTGTCCCGAACCATGGGTTGTGATTCGTACGAATCACGGATCAATCATGATCCGTTACACCCTTACTTCTGAACTACATCTAATTGAGATTATTATGTTTATTTTTAGGCATGATAGAAGTAAAAGTGGAGAGCGTGGATGTAAACAAAGAGGACAATCAGCACGATTTTACAACTACATCCACACAAATGGAGCAGAGTGAAACACAAAACACACTGGAAGACCAGAAATCTCTCACTTGCCCTCATTGCAGACGGAGTTTCACGCAAAAGAGAAACCTTTTGAATCACCTGAAAATCCACAGCGGAGAAAAACCATACACGTGTCCTCAATGCGGGAGACGCTTCAGACAAAAAGAGCACCTGAAATGTCACATCATGATTCACACCGGAGAGAAACCGTTCTTGTGTCAGCAATGCGGAAAGAGTTTTGCACGCCAAAGAGCGCTGAAGTACCATATAAACGTTCACACTGGAGAGAAACCATTCGCATGCGTTGAATGTGGAAAGAGTTACATAACCAATAAACAGCTCAGTGTGCATGTAAAAGTGCATCATGGAAACCAACCCTTCACCTGCTATCGCTGCGGAAAGGGTTTTTTAGAGGAAGGAGAGCTCAATAACCATGTGCGCTCTCACTCCGCATCGCAAAAACGGCCAAAAGAGAAGCCGTATGTCTGTTCTCTATGTGAAAAAGGGTTTCCGTATCCTAGCCATCTAAGAGAGCACCTGAAAACACACACCGGAGAGAGAGATCACTTGTGTTTGGACTGTGGGAAGAGCTTCAGTCGTGCTGGAAATTTGAAGGAGCACCAGAAAATTCATAGCGGGTTGAAACCTCACAAGTGCTTATATTGCGATAGGAGTTTTTTGAGAATAGGATGTTTGAGATCACACGAGCGCAAAATGCATTATGAAGAGAAGCCTTTGCCTTGTGCTCAATGTGGGAAAGGGTTCATCGGATCTGGGAACTATCTTGCTCATAAAAAACGCTGCTTAATGTTGCCTCAGGTGGCTAAATCCAACTAAGATGTGCTGTATTTTAATTTATTTTTATTAGGATTAACTCCTTTTCAAGACTGAGGTAAAGCTGGCTTCATGTTTGCAAGGACTTATTCGCATAATTTCAGAAAAGCATTAGTTGGAAATTATAAATAGGAAATCATATAAGCAGCCAATGACTATCAAAGTACAGCATTGTTCAGTCAATTAAATAGTTCTCATGTTGTTTTGAATCGTACTTGCATGCTATTTCACACCAAATATTCAGAGTAGCATGGTAAACAATATAGGGACCATTAAAATGAACAAATGTGCGAATATAAAACCAACTTTAAGGGGGTCCCAGAATGTATTGCAATCACATACTAATGACACAAGAAAATAAAACAAAAATTACATAATATCCATGAAAGAACAACAGACAATGAAACACAAACATTACCTAAGGGGGAAAGCATCTCATTATCAGAGGAAAAAAAACATAATAGAAAATATACATATACATGTATATCAGTGTGGGCGACGCAGTGGCGTAGTAGGTAGTGCTGTCGCCTCACAGCAAGAAGGTCGCTGGTTTGAGTCTCGGCTGGGTCAGTTGGCGTTTCTGTGTGGAGTTTGCGTTCTCCCTGCATTCGCGTGGGTTTCCTCCGGGTGCTCCGGTTTCCCCCACAGAGACATGCGGTACAGGAGAATTGGGTAAGCTATAAATTGTCTGTAGTGTATGAATGTGAATGAGTGTAAATGGATGTTTCCCAGACATGGGTTGCAGCTGGAAGGGCATCCGCTGCTTAAAACATGTGCTGGATAAAGTGGTGGTTCATTCCACTGTGGCAACCCCGGATTAATAAAGGGACTAAGCCAAAAAGAAAATGAATGAATGAATGTATATCTGTTCAGAACATAATCAACAACATCCTTAAGGAACACAAGTACAATACATAGTAAAATATGACCGCAGTTTGCTTAAACACCTTAAAAGTAGGTGTAATAAACCTCACGGCCACCTGGCCACCGGGAAGGAGGTGGCGGAGAACCAATGAACTTTTAAATATTTATTAGTAAAAAGGGACAGCAGCTCCTCACGGAGACTGCCGTCTAAACCAAAACAAACGGACGGCAGCTCCTCCGTACTCTCCTTTTTGGTGCCACAGCAACCACAAGACCTATATGAGATGGGCTGAGAGAAAAGGAGATGGAGAAAAAAAAGGAGGAAAGACAGAGTAGATAGAGAGGGGTGAGAGGAAAAAAAAGAATTGGGCTTCGGTTTTCCAGACACGCTGCCACTCGGTCCTCAACCAACTGAGAGATGCAACGACGTGTTGGGAGCCCTGTGGAGGAATCTATCCACCCGTCCGTCTTCTGGTGTCCGGCGGCGGTTCTCCTGGCTGGCTGGTGGCATTTCTGGTCTCTTGCTTCGGTGGAGGATGCAGGCTTCGGCATCATGGCGGATCACGGTGACTCCCCCTGGCTCTCTGGGATGGCTCCCTTCAGCTCTTTCCCATCCGGTGGGGAGCCCCGTGTCCCCTGCTCCTCCCCATGCTGGGACACGGCAGCAGGCAGATCCTTCCTCGCCAGCCTCAGGCCGCCCCGTCACTCTGGCAGACGAACGGGTTTCTCCCCCACTCGGGTTAACTCCTAAACACTTGCCCTCCCTCTCAGCGGCGAGGGCAACTGGACAATGTGTCCCTCCTTCTCCCGGGTTTCGGCACCACTGTAATAAACTTCACGACCACCTGGCCGCCGGGAAGAAGGAGCCGGAAAACCGATGAACTTTTAAATATTTATTAGTAAAAGTCTCCTCACGGAGACTGCCGTCAAACTGAAACCAAAAGTAAAACAATATGTCCGGGCCCGGTCCTCTCTCTCTCTCCTTTGCCATCGTTCCTCCTCTTATAGTCCAGAGCTTCTTCCAAGGGATTGGAGGCAGGTGCGCGACACATTTTTTTATAAGATTTATTTTTGGCCTTTTTAAACAGGACAGTAATGAGACAGGAAGAGAAGTTGGAGAGAGAGGGGGGCAAAGTTTGGAAGTGTCCCTGAGCCGGGATTCAAACTCGGGATGCCCTGATATGCTACTGCACCAAATGTCAGCGCGCTAACCACTTGGCTATTGCGCCAACATGAAATAAATTTTTTGTTGTACGATATATTGCACTAAAATATATTGCAATAAACGATATTATTGTCATTTTAAGACCACTTTATGCCAGTTATTATAAAATGCCAGAATGACAATATAATATCATCATGATGCAAGTACACTCTTTCAAAGAACACATCATATTTCATTCTTAAGAATATTTCATTTAATTATAGTCATTTGAACAGTTTAATAATCAGGAGTCAGAATGTAAAAACGCATATCCTAAATAAATATTAATAAATGTTAACAGAAAAGTGCAAGGTAAAGAGTAACAGAGGCAGTGATATCTGCTAGCAGATGAAAATATACTATAGTCATTTATAGTAAATACTACAGTGTTTTTATTAACCATACTGACACTGACACCTCCAATAGAGATAAAAATGTTGCACGATCAGCTAAAATGTTGCTTGAATTGGGTTTTATATGTATGAGCTTTGGGTCATGACTAGGGCCAGATGGAATCTGCGGACGTTTTTTGCAATTTTTTGTGTGGAGAATTTTGGCTCATAACTAAAACCTTTAATATGTGAAATATGTGTAATTTAAAAACTGAATAAATTCAGATTTACACACATTTACTCAAGTGAATAAACAGAATTAATGATGGGCTTAAAATCTGCGGAATTCTGCACGCGCAGATTCCGTGTGGACCTAGTCATGACTGAAAGGACAAGATCTTGAATACAAGCGGCTGAAATGAGTTTCCTTCGCAGGGTGGCAGGGCGCACCCTTATAGATAGGTTGAGGAGCTCTGTTACCCGGGAGGAGCTCGGAGTAGAGCTGCTGCTTCTCCACATCGAGAGAAGTCAGCTGAGGTGGCTCAGGCATCTATTTTGGATGCCTCCTGGACACCTACCTAGGGAGGTGTTCCAGGCATGTCTCACCGGGAGGAGGCCTCTGGGTAGACCCAGGACACGCTGGAGGGGATTATGTCTCTCTGCTGGCCTGGGAACGCCTCGGGATTCCCCCGGAAGGGGCTGAAGGAAGTGTCTGGGAAGAGGGAAGAAAATATATACAGTAGAAGTCAGAATTATTAGCCCCCCTTTGAATTTTATTTTATTTTTTAAAATATTTTCCAAATGATGTTTAACAGAGCAAGGAAATTTTCACAGTATGTCTGATAATATTTTTTCTTCTGGAGAAAGTCTTATTGGTTTTATTTCAGCTAGAATAAAAGCAGTTTTTAATTTTTTTAAAAACATTTTAAGGTAAATATTATTAGCCCCTTTAAGCTATGTAATTTTTCGATAGTCTACAGAACAAACCATCATTATACAATAACTTACAATAACTTACCCTAACCTGCCCAGTTAACCTAATTAACCTAGTTAAGCCTTTAAATGTCACTTTAGGTCAATGGTGCTCAACCCTGTTCTTGGAGATCTACCTTCCTGCAAAGTTCAGCTCCAACTCTAATCAAACACACCTAAACCAATTAATTAGGACCTGAACAGCACTTGATAATTACAGGCAGGTGTGTTTGATATGGGTTGCAACTGAAATCTGCAGGAAAGTAGATCTCCAGGAACAGGGTTGGTCACCCCTGCTTTAGGCTGTATAGAAGTGTCTTGAAAAATGTCAAATATTATGTGCTGTTATCAGGGCAAAGATAAAATAAATCAGTTATTAGAAATGAGTTATTAAAATTATTATGTTTAGAAATGTGCTGAAAAAAATCTTCTCTCCGTTAAACAGAAATTGGGGAAAAAAATAAACAAATAAACAGGGAGGCTATTACTTAGTAATTTAAGGAAAAAATATATATTGTTGTAAATAATGAGGATATTTAAAACCCTCACTTTTCAATCATTAATTTTTCTTCGGCTTAATCTCTTATTTATCATGGGTCGCCACAGCGGAATGAACCGCCAACTATTCCGGGATATATTATACGCAGCGGATGCCCTTCCAGCTCCAACCTAGTACTGAGAAACACCCATGCACACTCACATTCACACACACACACACACACACACACTCGGCCAATTTAGTTAATCCAATTCACCTATAGCGCATGTGTTTGGACTGGCCCAAACGGGACTCGATCCAGTGACCTTCTTGCTGTGAGGCCACCGTGCCACCCATCCTCCCTATAACGTCAGAAATTAGATCAAACCTGTGATTTTGGCAGATTCCCTTCAACATAAACTGTTTTTAGAGTAACAGCGATGTTTTAAATTCTGACATTTACAGGATGTTTTCATTGTGCTAAGTTCTGTTGCCTTTTTATTGAAACATTTTATATCCCGTAATCAACACAATGATACTTTATCAATATATTGTGCAGGCCTAAATGTCAAAATGAACCTCAAGTGTCTGAAAATGCAGTTTTATGCATGCCAGACCAGATGGTTGTAGAGATACGCTACATGTACAATCCTGTAGTTTGCTGTTTATATATAGGTTATTTGGTCATGTATTAACTCATGCCTATAGACTGAACACCTTAATCACAATGTCAACACTTTCACATGATGTTTTTGTAGATTACATGAAGATGATAAAGAAATTGTTTAGGAAAA
>CAIGQZ010000379.1:28460103-28473612 GCA_903798205.1 Danio tinwini
TATATATATATATAAGGTTATTATGTTATAGATAGATGAGGTTTTAGTTTTATCGTGGCTCAGTGGTTAGCACTGTCGGCTCACAACAAGAAGGTCGCTGGTTTGAGTCCCGGCCTGGCCAGTTGGCATTTCTGTGTGGAGTTTGCATGTTCTCCTCATGTTGGCGTGGGTTTCCTTCGGGTGCTCCAGTTTCCCCCACAGTCCAAACACATGCGCTATAGAGGAATTGGATGAACTAATTTGGCTGTAGTGTGAGTGTGTGTGTGAATGTAAGTGTATGGGTGTTTTTCAGTACTGGGTTGCGGCTGGAAGGGTATCCTTTGTGTAAAACATATGCTGGAATAGTTGGCTGTTCATTCCACTGTGGCGACCCCTTATATAAAAGGGACTAAGCCGAAAGAAAATGAATGGTCACAATTGTGATCATGTCTATTTACGTATTTCTGGAATCTCTAAAATTGACGAATCGACATCCATTTTTCTTTGGCTTAGTCCCTTATTTATCAGGGGTCGCCAAAGCGGAATGAACCGCCAACTATTCCAGCATATGTTTTTTATGCTGCAGATGCCCTTTCAGCCGCAGCCCAGTTTCCCAGTACTAGTTTTCCCAGTAATAGTATAAATTTATACTTATAACTAAAATGTCCCAACACTAATGGTGGAAGGAAAATAAAGTAAATCTGTCTGCTATGTTTACATGTGTCTATTATGTTTAAAGACTACAAATGTTAATTTTTAGACCTGAAGGAAGTGAAGCAAGAAAACTTAGAACTGAACGAAGATGAGGATTTCTTACCCGGAGAACCTGAAAATACTTCTCAAGCAACAGATACCAAAGACTCATTCTCATGCCCTCACTGCGACAGGAGTTTCACGCTGGAAGCAAGCCTCATCAGTCACAGCAGCATCCACAGCAGAGAGCGTCCATACACGTGCCCACAATGCCCAAAGAGTTTCACACGTAAAGACAGCTTGAGAATGCACCTACGACTTCACACGGGAGAAAAACCCCACACGTGCCCTCAATGTGGAAAAGCTTTCGCACAAAAAGAGCATCTCACGATCCACATACGAATTCACACCGGGGAGAAACCATTCATATGCGATCAATGCGGAAGCAGTTTTGCACGAAGTGACAGCCTGAAGAACCACTCAAGAATTCACACCGGAGTAAAACCCTACAGCTGCCCGCACTGTGCAAAGAGATTTACCTGGCTGCACAATTTCAGGAAACACCTACGCTTGCATTCTGGAGTGAAGCCTTTTAGCTGCCAAGACTGCGGAAAGAAGTTCCCATCTGCATCTGTTTTAAAATACCACATTCAGAACCATTCAGAAGAAAGGCCTCACTTGTGTTCAGTATGCGGGAAGAGTTTCATACAGCTGGATGCTTTTAAAATGCATCAGAAATTGCACAGTGGTGTCAGGCCGTATGTGTGTTCACACTGCGGCAAGAGTTTTAATAAAGCCTCCAACCTGACAGAGCACTTCAGGATTCACACTGGAGAAAAACCCTACACGTGTCCGCTTTGCGGCAAGAGTTTCACTCATTCGGCAACCCTGAAAGCACACGAGCGAATTCACACTGGAGAAAAGCCGCATCACTGCACTCAATGCGGAAAGAGTTTCGGCAGAGCAAGTCATCTGCTGGCACACATCAAAACGCATTCTTCAAAACGCAAAACTTTACAGTGAGCGATTGTGTGTAATGTACATTGACATTTTAGATACTGGGAGTGGCTTTTATTTATTTTAAAACATTAAATATTATTATAATATTATATATTATAAACAAAGGGGGCATATTATGCAAAAAATCTAATTCAGATCCATGGTGTTAATAGCAAAAATTGCTTTCTTTTTTCAAAACAATTGTAATATTATTGAATGCAGTAAAATAAATAAATAATTCTGGTTTAAGAAATGATTGTGCTCAACTCCAGTAATATTTATTATGTTTATAAAAACATCATAGTATAATTTCTTATGATAATGTAATGTAATTACCATTACGTACATAATCTAATAATATTATTAAATCACAGTGCAGGCTCGGCCCTAATCAATTTAGCGCCCTAGGCAGATTTCAGGTGGCGCCCCGTCACATTGCAGTAATACCTTTGTTCTAGACATTTTTTTATTTTTAATAAAGCATTTGCACATTCAAAATACTTACATTTAAAAATCTAATTATAAGAGGAGATCAAACGCAGTTATGTGGCTACCGTGTAGGGTTGGGCGATGTCGACCAGTTTGGCATCGTACAATGTCTAACTGTGTGTTCACACCGAAGGCGATAAGAGCGTCAAAGGTCGCTCTGGCCGCCCTGGCGACAATGCTGTCTGCCTTCAGCTCCGGTGGCGACAGCGTCAAAATTCTCTATATTGATCTCGTATTTAAAGGGGCCATTGCAGCATATCATATCAGTTACATTTCCACATAAAACATGCTTTCTAGCGTGAAAACTGTTGCGCAGTTTTTTACAAATTCACATAGCAATTGGAAGATCAAGTTGCATGTGGTGTGGCTTTGCTCCACTTAATTATCCAATGTGTCCATATGTCTGAAATATCCTGAAGCAGCAATACTGTTTTGTATTGTTGCATGAGATTTCCGCTTTTTTAAAGAAAAAAATATATATAACATTAATGCACATCAGTAAATCACCAGTAACTTTTTTAATGTATGTTCCTGTAAGAAAACATTGTAAATAATTGGAAATCCGGCGACTGCAGTATTAAAACCCTTGAGAACAACTGTGGTCAGAACCAAAGTTCACAGTGACCATGTTCTCTGAACTCTTCTCAAGCGGTGGACTTCCACATTCTGATTGGTTGCTGCCGAACTGCGTCATAGCTCATTACCATAAAGTTGACTTAATTTCAACTCTCCTCGATGCCCACACCGGCGAAGACGCGACGCACTGCTCCTCGCCGCTTATCGCCGCCGGCTCCCATTGAAAATGAATGACTTCCGGCTACTTTGACGCTCTTGCAGCTTTCTGTGTGAACGTAGTTATGTGAAACATCGCGATGGACGACGACATCCTCATTGTAGGCAGCGGTGAATTAATTATTTATGAATAATTAATTAATTCATAATGAATTATTATTTGTAGCCTACCGTTTCAACTACCTGACCCACATGGTCTTTGTTTTACCCATAACCAAATCATAAATAAATAAAGATAAGTTACACACATTACCGCCTATCAATCACTTTTTCCGCAGGACTCTGGCATGAATAGGCAGAGTGATCTGTGTCGTTATAATGGCGTCTACAAACTTGGTTAGTAAAAAAGGTGCAAAACCAACAGGAGCCAACCAACAGTATCTGAGGTAAGTACAAGCGTGAAAGTGAAAGACTGAAGCAGTGTACTGACGCTGACACGTTATCTGATAGATTCAAAAGACCAAAGAGTCGTTAGATAGAGACAAGATTAATTAAATATCACGTTTAACAACTATAGACCTTTTTCTTAGAACGCAATATTACCCATTATGCTTTGCATGTATGCGCAAGGAGAATGCTAAGAACTTCCGGTCGGCAGCTGATGCGTGTAAACAGTCACATTCGGACAGCTTTGAAACAATAGTTTTTATCTATTTTATTTGCTTTTAACGTCTTTGAACTAATACTGCTGTTGTCAGCACCACCTCCGGACTGATTATTAAAAAATCGCGATCTAGTAGGATGGAAAACAACTGCTGGGAGGCATTTACTGTTACCGTCAGACTGCATCTTTGTGCGGTTTAAATGGAGCCTCGCTAAAGTGAACAGTTACTGTCTTTTTCGAATATATAACTAATCTAAACAAATGTAATTCACCAAAATGTTTGACACACACACACACACACACACACACACACACACACACACACACATCCTATCCCACTAACACATTGATTAAAAGAGTGGCACGAAGTGAAAATAAACAGGCGTTTTGAAATGTCAGAAAAACACATACCATGGTAAATAGTACACACAAACTAACTAAATGAAACATAAACAGCTCCCGATTAGAATCAACATGCAAATCAGCCAGCAGAGTATCAGCAACAGACTTTTATTGGTCATTTTTGTAAATTGCACGACTTGCAAACCTGTTAAGTTTCATGCCAGTATTCTGGTTTGCTCTATAATGGCTCGTTTCCACTGAGTGGTACAGCACAGTACGGTTCGGGTCTGTACGGGTCACCTTTATCAGGCTTGCGGTTCCACTACAAAGGGTACCCTTTTGGTGGGTGTGGTGTATTACAGTTTCAGTCTACGTCATTCTCGCTCTAATAAATGTCTACAGTAAAGCTGTACAGGTCGTTCACATTATATGAGAAGCTCTTCTAACAAAACAGATGCTTTAAACATATTAATACTTGTTTATAAATGTTTATTACTAACATTTCTATGAACATGATTTGATTATAACTGCAGATCAATGACAGTGTGGCAGTGTAACAGCCTACTGTAACGTCTGCAATTATATAAAATAAATAAATGCAACATATATGAACACATACAGACCCTTACAGTCTCTGATATGTTACCAATTACAGATAAACGACACACAGCAGACATTAAGTCCTTATTTAAGTTCAAAACCAACACGCAACATATACAGTAGCCCACAGTCAGAGCTAACCTCTCGTCTGTGTCTGTAATCTTCACCAGCACATGTAGCCTCTGTTAGAGAGTAATTCTGTCATTCAGAGTTCATAATAGTCCAAAAGGTGATGATAAACATGGCAGTTTGGTCATGATTTGTTCATGGCAGATTGTTCAGGTTGCTGAAACTATTTGCTCCTGTGTTTTGTCGGGCTTTTGCTTTTTTTTCTGCTTCACTCTCGCGTTTGTCCTTTTCTTTCTGAATGGATCAGATGTCGAAGACGCTTCATTAATCACACACACGTTATTGTCATCAGCTCAAACAGTTTGTTATATGAAATCTAGACGCGATCGTGATTTTAGACTTTTAGACGGCCTCTTAAAACAACAACAGGACACGGCCGATTCTTGGCTTTGTGGCTGTTCATCAAGACAACGACAAGGTTTGTTTTGAGCCCGGGTCATCCATTACTCGTTATTATATGCATATAGTTGTCTCGGCTGTGTATTTAAAAACATGGCGGCTCCATTGTTTTGATTCTGGCTAGCTCCTCGAGATCGTGAAGTATCTCTGTAAACCAAACAGCGTTCAGCTGCGCGTGTAGCTCCACCTTTTGGTACCCTTTCTAGTCTTTGGTACCCTTTTGAAAGGGTGCCGAAAAAGTGGTTCGGTTCAGTACGCTTTTGACAGTGAAAACAGCCATAAAAGCGTACCGAACCGAACCATACCGTACCACTCAGTGGAAACGGGCCATAATGCAGTGAACTGGTGTGTGTGTGTGTGTGTGTGTGTGTGTGTGTGTGTGTGTGTGTGTGTGTGTGTGTGCGAATTAAAGAGCCTCTGAGCTAACAGCTGATAGGTCAGGAACACACACACACACACACACACACACTCTGTTTATCTCATGGCAGACAGGTGAACTAGGAGAACGTTTTTCACTCACGCTTGAACCACATCTGACAGATAACGGCTTTAACACACACCTTTCAAAGTTGTGTGTCCTGAAAACACTCTGTAATCCACTCAAAACGCTACTGAAACCCGTTTTCGGAGCACAAATTACCAGTTGTAAACGCTGTAACAGAAGTTCTAAACATTCTACCGGAATCCACTGGTCGCTATGGCACCCTCCATGCAGCAGCCAAGAAAAAGGTCTATAGTGAGACGCGATACAGCTGCCCGCTGACGACAGCAGCGCCTATCGACTCAGCTCATAATGATACAAAATAATTCATTATATTGTTTTATACCCACACTTGATTAAAACAGTCTACAGATACACTTTGATTGACATTCTCCTTTTGTACGTGTCATCAGAGGTCATCGGAGTCCCCCTTATTAGTGACCATCTCTCCGTCATTAGCATAATAACAGCCCTGAATGAAAGGAGAAGCAGCTGACAGCCATTAGAGTTTTGAATCTGCCACTATGCGGACACGTAGGCATCCGTAGCTCCGCCCTCTTTTAAAAAAGAGCACAATCTCATTTGAATTTAAAGCGACAGTCACCAAATTGACACAATTAGAGTCAAAGCCTAAAAGGGTCAGTTTCAGAGAGTTATAAAACATTATTTGTGTGGTATTTTGAGTCTTCACATACACACTCTAGGGACATCAGAGACGCATTTTACTTATTGTAAAAAGGGGCATAATAAGTCCCCTTTAAAGTCATCCAAAATGTGAGTTTTGTTTCTTCAGTAGAACATTAAAGAATATTTTGAGCTGAATCCGTGGTCCTTGGTGATTCAAATAATGGTGACAGCAAATGGTGACAGGTTTTATTAGATTAAAAATGAACATATACCTGATGACACACTGAGGTAAAAATGATTGGGCTGTGTTGGAAATTTAACATTATTTACAATATTATTGGCTTTTATTCACAGTCTGGTCCAACAGGTCTCGAATCATGTGTGACTGTAGTCCAATTGTATTCGGGTCGCTTTTCATGCTGCAAGTGCAAGAGCTGAATCGGAATCAAAAAGAGCTTTATTGCCAGGTATGTTCACACATACTGTATGAGCAGTGGTGTAGTCAGGGCTATACACACGTATACTCAGTATGCCTACTTTTTTCTATGAGCTGTTTGGGTATTACGACTTCTGAGGATCAATAATTGCGTATACCCTCTATATACTCACTTGTCTTTCTGATTGGACTTTCCTAATATGTGTATTCGCGTCTACTTTAACTGTATACAAAATGTTGTTTTTTCTTATTTGTTGCAATCAGTGCATTTTTGTTTAATTTGCGCCATTCCCCGCCCCCTGACGACCGCAGCAGCTGGGAGAAAATTTCGGGAGTTTTTCGATAACGACGACAAGTCAACTAAATGATGTCTCGCTGAAACACTGAGGTAAAATTATTTTTAAAAAGCATGGGCATCGCTTTAGCCCCCTATATTTCTATTCAGTGCCTCTAAATGTTTTGCGATTTCCTCATGAACTAAGCATAAATCATTGAATAGGATTAGGCTATTAGCATCTCGCTTTAAAATGAACCAATTTGTTTTAATATTTTTCCTTTTTTAATGGATAGTTCATTCAAAAAAAGTTAAATTGTCATCCTTTACTCAACCTTTACTTGTTCCAAACCGGTTTGTCATTTTTTTGTCAATTATGTTTAACACAAAAGAAGATATTTTGAAGAAAGCTGGACACCTGTAACCATTAACTTCCTTTGTATTAGTTTTTTCTTTCAATAGTTACCGGTAACTTATGTAAAAAAAAATATATATATATATATATATATATATTAGGGCTGTCAATATTAGCGCGTTAACGCACGTGATTAATTAGAAATATTTAACGCGTTAAAAAAGAGGCGACCTCCTCACTTTCATCCGCGACACCCACCCCCTCCCTCCCGGTGCTAACTTTTAACCGCAAACCGGTAAGTTTCTATTTCACTTTCGGGTTGAGGGTGGCGTGATCACGGTTTGCCTACAGCGTCAGTTCAGCTTGCTCCGGTCCTGCGTGTGTTTAATGTGCAAAGAAATATGGATAAAGGAGAATATGGATCCATGTAAATGTATTCAGTGAAAGCGCCAGATGATGTCACAAGCTGTCAAAGACATCCCATTCCTCTCTAAGTTGACTCCAAGCGCCCTCAACACTACAGGCAACTTTTGTAAAGCGTCTGCTTCACGTTGATGTGTCAGAATCCTTGATTAAGAAATAAAGCCATACTTTAGAACGCTTAGTTTAAGCAAATTTGATTCGATCGTGCGTGTTGATGATCTGAAGGGAGTGGGCTGCTCTCTCTCTCTCTCTCTCTCTCTCTCTCTGTGTGTGTGTGTGTGTGTGTGTGTGTCTGTGTGTGTCTGTGTGTGTGTGTGTGTGTGTGTGTGTGTGTGTGTGTGTGTGTGTGTGTGTGTGTGTGTGTGTTTTCTGAATGAGTGTATGGTCTGTATGGTGATCCTCCAGCATCTGTACCTCTCCCTGAACCTGTGCATGTGTTTAATATTAGATAATATCAGTGTGTGCTTGTTTAACCTGCTAATGGAAGAGGAGCTGTGTGTGTTGTTCCCGATAATGTCAATAGACTGGTCTGTCTTAGCAACTGGTTAAATCGTCACCTTAGAATTATAAGGTTCTGTCTGACATTTTTGTCAAAATTGAGTTATTGACATATTCTTATTAAATGACAACTTATTTACATTATGGGATGTTTTTTATAAGTTGTTTACATTAAGACCTTTTATTTAAAAACAAAAACAAATGTTACACACTTGCTGTTTGGTATGAAATGCAAAAACTTTGAAGCTCAATATCTCAGAATCATTCAGAACGCAGACAGAACCTTATAATTCCAAGGTGACGAAATGTTAAGGAGAACAAAGCTAAATTGTTTCTACTTTATAATTAATGTTCTCAACTCACAATACACCTTTACACTAAATACAATTGTTTGTATTCAATACTTTATTATTATAATTTTTCAATTTCTATATTTGCAATGCCTGTATTTTGGATTTTTTTTATTCGTGATTAATCATGATTAATCACACAAAAATGTGTGATTAATTAGTTAATTTTTTTAATCAATTGACAGCCCTAACATATATGTATATATGTTTCGCCGTTTCTTTGCCTACTTTTAAAATTTGTGTTGGGTGGGTAATAGTACACCACTTTTTTTTTTTAAGGGACTTCACCACTGTGTATGAGGAATTAGTTTTCGTGACAGAGCTTCTACAGTGCAACTGAATGAAAGAGACCGTACAAAAAACAGTTAATAAATATGTTTTTAAAATATAATCAGTGGTGTAAAGTAACTAATTACAAATACTCAAATTACTGATTAGTTTTTCTCAGCAACTGCAATTTACTAAGTAGTTTTAAAAATGTGTACTTTTTACTTTCCCTTGAGTACATTTTTTGTGCAGTATCTGTACTTTTACTCCACTGCTTTCCTTCAACTTGCAGTCACTACTTTATTTTTTTCTTGTCTATGGGGATTAGAAAAATCAGTCCTGAGATTCCCATTTAATCAAATCACACATAGAAGGTGAATCGCCTCATTAACCATCTGTCCACACTACGCCGGAGTTTTTGAGCCCCGAAAATAGAGCGTTTTGGAAACGCTGAAGAGGCTGTTTTCATTCTAAAAGCTGCTGCTCCATCTCAGTGTAGATAGGGAAAACGGAGACATCTGAAAATGGAGGCGGGGCTGCAGACATTCACCTATCTGATTGCGGCTTTTCCTCAATATTAAGTAGCCTACACACAGTTCAGTCTTCATCCTCTCCTTGTAAGTTCAGACTTCGCAACAGTGATGGGAAGTTCGGCTCTTTTTAAAGATTCGGCTCTTTTGGCTCGGCTCCCTTAAAAGAACCGGCTCTTACGGCTCCCAAATGGCTCTTTATGTAGTATCACTCGGATCCTTCTATTTTAGCCTAATTTGTCAATTGTGAATGTTTTGTGTATTGGTAAGCAATAATAAATAATAATAAAGTTATTTAACATTTTAATAAAACTTTAATTGAACAATTTAACACAACCACAGCAAACAAAGCAAATAACCTAAACAAAGAGAAAAGTATTAACATATATAATAAACATATATAACAACACTTTTGTCTTAAGGGCAGGTTGGCATTGAAAATTATGAGATGCCTCTGCTTTGATGGGCTGATGCAATTTCTCCTAATTAGACTCTCTCTGAGGGCACCGATGTTGCAAAAATGCAGTCTTCCTGCCATTACCTTAACCAGGCGTGGGTAGACCGAAGCATTGCCCTCCCACCAGATCAGTGGGTCTTCAGCTCTTTGGATGAGGGGCTCCTCAAGATAGGACCTCACCTCCATTACAGCATCAGCTGTAGGATTTCTCCTTACAGTGTCTCCCGTTGCTCTTTTATTAAAGAGCCTCCACACAGCAGAAGCTTGTGGTTCCTGTGAACCGGTCTCTGCTCTAACTCTAACTTCATTTTTTCACTTTCTCCCAATGGACTTGTATTTAATGCCGTCTCCCCCGCCTCTCTCTGTCGCTCTGTGTACCTGGCCTGTACCACTACAATCTTTAAAGCCTTTCCTTCTTTCACATAATGGTACGATCCTAAAGGGTCCTCCCATGTGATTAGCCACATGGTTGTTCCTAAATGAAGCCCGCCCCTACTTACGGCAGAAGATTCAGCTCTTCTCGTTCGCTACAAAGAATCGGTTCTTAGAGCCGGCTCGTTCGCGAACAACACATCACTACTTCGCAAGATTGATATGGAAAACGAACTCCCGAGTGTGTATTTTATAAAGTCATTCACATCATCCTGGCTATACTGTTTCACTTTCTTAACAATAAAATGAAAACATGATGTGAGGAACTGCCTATTTTCATTATGATATTAGCAACTTAACAGACATCAAAAATGTTGAGGCGTCGTGTAGCTGCATAATATGAGCGTCATCTTCATGCATATTTATAACAAAAAGGAGCCTATAACATTACTGTTTTCTTTCATTTTCATAAAAAAATATGAAACTCTGTCTCTTTCATTCAATATCAGTTTTAATAATTAATAATGACCATTATAAAAGTATAACGCACAATAAGTTTATAAAATGAAGTCAAGCAATCAGTCAGATGTGCAGAATCGGTGTCCGCAATTACATTAATTAGGATATTAACCTCTCTTATCTTTGCGCTCAGCCAAAGCACGTTACCTGAGAACAAGTAATAGATTTAAAAGACCACAGTCGGGTAATATGTCGTTAGATATAGACAACAAGATGAATTAAATATCACGTTTAACAAATATAGTGAGATTAGATCCAGCGGGAGATCCGTGATGAACAGTCGGACGTGCACAGCACTCATATGGGTATGTGCTTAAAGCACGCTGCACTGCAGTGCATGCCAAAGAGTGTGTGTGTGGTCACGTGATGTACGTCTTCACCGTTTTAATGTAGATGGAAAGCTGTTCAGAAACGCTGGGTGAAACGCTAGTGTGGACGCGGATCGTTTTCATTCTAAAACGTTTTAAAACTAAAACGTACTAGTGTAAACGGCTCCTTAATGGGCCAAGAAACCCCCCTGTCTCAGCAGGGTGTTTTCACACCTCTAGTTAGGAAAAAGTCAGGAAAGTGGGTGTGTCCAGCTCTGTTTTGGTGGGAGTGTCGGGGGAGGGAAAGAGGGAAGGATTTGCAATTATGGAAGTTTCCATTTGGGCACGTGCTGATTTTCACAGAAGCAAAACAACCACAGTTGAGAGAAAGACAGTGACTGTGTTTACATGGACATCAGTAATTTATCATGGAATCAAATTATTAATATGTTGACTTTAACTGCAGTTTGGCACTTTCACTTTTTATTCAGGAACATTTCCTGCATGTCCCTCGTGACAAACGAGATATTGAAAGCGAGGAACTGTAATGTTTGATACCGCAAAAAATCCTCTGCATTTCTCTGAAACTTAGATGCACTCGGTAGGTAGCGTCAGAAAGCCGTGTGTGTATAGACTATCCTGTCACAAAATGCGACGAAAGTTCTACACGACGGTAATAGCTTGATTGCTGTGTTTACATGTTTACACTCTGAGAGCAGCATTTATAGCAGATCTTTCAGTCTATAATATTGTAGTGATATTAATGTACTGTAAACTTAGTAACTAAATCATTTTGACTATTGCATGTCTTTAAAAACTGAAAGAGCACTGCTGACGATACGAAGTAACTTTGCCATCTGAATGAACAAACAAAGGGCACTGCTCTCACACACACCAAATCTGTAGCGACAGGACAATCAATACAAACTGGAGCCGTGTCTTTTTTAAAAGGAGACGATCGGCAAATCTGGATTTCATTATTTCCAGATGCGAAAAGCTCTCGGTTAATTAACTGGTCCTCACAAACGCATTTCTGTCGCGTGTTGTGTTCACTGTAATCCACACGTGAGTCCAGCTGTGCCCTCATAGCGGGGAAATGAAAACAAAGCCTTTGTTGCAGCACATTAATAAACACAACACTGATGACCCATGTCTCCAAATTCTTGTTCTTTCACTTGTTTTGGCAACACAACGTGGCGACTCTCTGAACACTGTAACAGGTAAAACAGTCTTCGAAGCTATTATGCATATTAATGGAGTTGCACCTCATACACAATAGAGCGCGCTGATTGGTTTGAACAAAGTCTTTCTCATGAATTAATGCTGCACCCTCAGAGACCTCAAGATGCACTCGCAGGTACAGACATCCACTCTCCACGCTGGATTACACGCAAGTATCTAATCGCTGTGACGCAGCTTCAAAAATTTGTTTCAAACCAAGAACGAATCAGCTTGAAATAATGCAAAACCAACCAATTTTTACTTTTCAGTGCAATATCTGTGTCCTCATAGTGTTTATAGCAGCGTGTGACATATATGACTGTCAACAGCTCAACAAATGTGTTTTGGTTGGTGACCCTTTAAATATCCTTTCTCATGATTGGTTGCACTGGTGTTTGAATTGTTCAGGTTCACAGAGTCACTCAAATCAATTTTGTGTTGTAATCAAACAGCATTAAGTGACTACAGGTTTTGAAAGCCACACAAAAGAGAGGGTGCACAAACTTTTGCATAGCCTACTGTTCAGTTTCAGTTCAATCTCACCCGTTTCAATACTGCTACAATGCATATTTCTGTCTGAAAGACATGACATTATCTAGCTTTTACTAGAAACCGAATGGCTTTTCCCTGCAATCTTCTCTTATTAAGAAAGAGCACATTATTATGCAGCCACCGAGGGGTGCACAAATTTTTGCATAAGACTGTGCTTGCACTATTTGTATTACAAAATGACTTAGAATAGTGCACATGTTTGCAATTTGAAACACACTAGTGTTTTCAGATGTTGTTTTCCAAGACATTTGTCAATTCTTTTGTCCTTAAACTGCACCTGTGTGTAAAACCAGATTCTGTGATTTTTGATAGCTATGACAAAACACAAATAATGCAGCGTAGGGATATATTGCTGTAAATAAGTAATTTGTTCTGTGCTCTGAACACATTTTCTATCATTTTAAAGACTTGTATCAATCATTATTGATTCAGTAAAAAAGGATGTTGCATGTCTAAGTCATTTGTTTTCTCCGGATTGACCTGGAAGATTGTTTTTATTATATCCATCATGATTGTGATGGAAATGCCCAACTGAGCCTGGTTTTTCTCGAGGTTTTTTAAATTCTTCACTTTCGCCAATTGGTGAAGTTTTTTCCTCGCCGCTGTCGCCACTGGCTTGCATGGTTCGGGATCTGTAGAGCTGCGCATCGATGGATTTGCTCTTCAGTGTTTGGACTCTCAGTAGTGATTATTACCCACACTGAACTGAGCTGAACTGAACTTAAACTGAAAACTGAACTGACACTGTTTCAATTCACTATAAACTTCCATGTGAAGCTGCTTTGACACAATCTACATTGTATAAGCGCTATA
>CAIGQZ010000379.1:28483612-28499015 GCA_903798205.1 Danio tinwini
TAGTCTGTATAAAAAAGGCAGAATAAACCTGTGCAAACAATCTAGTCTTTATGAACAAATTATTAAACAAAAGATGATACTGCAGTAAAATATGTGTAGTCTTTTAATACGCATCATGTGTACAAGATAGAGAGGGTATGAAAAGTTAATTGTTTGTTTTGAAATTTGTGAGATGGAATTTGTCTAATAATAAACGCGAAACACGTGGTTGTTGTCATGCGGTGAACTCGGCCAATCGTGTTATATTGGTGTCGTCATCTTAGCTCCAGCAGGCGCTCTTCAGATGCTGCGCGGGCTGAGTCAGTCGTCTGATCTCGGAGTGTTGTCGCGGTACTTTGATGCTACATGTGAGAGTCACATGACGTCGGCGCAGCATCAATCCGACCAAAATTTCTAACCAGCATGCACCGCTTTAAGACAGATTTCAATCGATCTGCGCAGCGCTGCATGAAGTTGAATGCACCTCATCTCTCCCTCATTAGCATATAGACAGCCCTGAGTGAGCAGCAGTCGTCTGCTATTAGAGTTTCATGCCATGCCTGTTGAAGAGCTATGTTTCCATCCACCTATTTTTATGCGCATTTTGGATATGCGCATAAAAAATGGTTGATGGAAATGCCAAGATGCGCATTATTGTTGAAAATGCACATTAAAAAACATATCTGCATAACTGAGTAGGATAAACCTCTTACTCCATAAGAAAAGATGCGCATAAACTACGATGGAAACACTTTTACCGAACAAAAATCCCTTATGCACATTAAAAAAGTGATGTGTTTTTGTTATGAGATCGTGTGATGATTAACATGTGTGTGAATAGACAAACCAGCAGGCTGAGCACACTGTAAACCATCTGAAATGTTGTTTTGGTCATTGTAAAATGCTGTAACCATCTCAGTATTAGTGTTATTATATTATTAATGAGCTCCAGAATCAAGAGCATCTTTGCTCCGCGCCTCACGTCTTCAAACACCATGGCGCGTTCACTGTGTGTCAGGATTGCCTTCTGAGGTGCAAGTCATTTATTAAACGAAGAGAAGATTCACGCTGCTTCTCCTACCGTAGCAAATTCAGTTTTTACTGATGATATTTGGCGCCAGTTAATCAAGAAGTGACAATTTTGTTCTCTTTGACTCATTGGATGGGAACGCTGCTTTATTCGCATGTCTTTTATGCGATAATCCAGTTTTGCGCATAAAGTTAATTCGCATTTTTGGATGGAAACATAGCTAGTGACTAAGAGGATTATAAAAAGACTGACGTCAACGTTGGGCTCTTTTCAGTTTATTTTTATTGTGCAGTCATTGATGAAAATCACCAGCCTTCAAAAACAAAACATTACATTATAAAAACAAACTAAACAAAAAAAAATCATAAAATAAAAACTATGAATAAACTAAAATACTAAAAACATGATAAAGGATTTGACATTAATTATAAAAGGAATTATGCTAAGATTATTGACAGGGCACTTAACTAAACAACAGAATAGTCCATTAATGAGCAAGTAGTTTGTCCCAAAGCTTTAAACACACTCCTCCGTTAGACACTTAAAAGTATGTACTTTTCTTCACAATAAGAGTACATGCTTTTAGGACAGTAGGCAAACTGGAATGCAGCATTTATTCACACTACGAAATTGCTTGAGAGAAAATCATTAGCCGGGTTTCCATCATCTTGTGCACATTTCGAATGTTAAATTTTAAATTAAAGTCCTTTAATTAGCAAAAATATCGATATTTTTAATGCTCTTTTTAATGCTCTGTTCACACTAGATGTGGCACGCGTGGATAAATTGCTTGTAAATAGACGCATGAACATTTTGAGTTTACTTCGCGCGTCAAATTCGCTTTACAATAGATGCAGATTCACATCATGGGCAGGACTCCTGTCTGCCTGGTGACTCTAGCTTCCTTGCTATATAGCTAACATGAATTTTACTCCAGAGAAAAGAATAGCTGTGTCTATGTGCTTTAGGAAAGCTGAAAAACAGCATTTATTTGTTCGGCGCCGTGTCTAAGTCCACTAGATCCATTCAGAGTTCATCAACTCCTCCAGAAACTATACCTGGATGATGGAAGCTTTCAGCGATTCTTCTGATTGAGCCAAGCCTAATTTGATGAACTGGTGTCGGCAAGAGGATTTCCCCTCGTGACACCAACAACAGGCGCTACGTCATAATCATGGCCCTACAAGAGTAAGCTCCTGATTGGTTAACGCAGCGTTAATGTCCACTGAAGTACAGATTTTCCAACTCGAGCGATTCGTATGTCAAACGCACAGAACGCTCAACTCATGCCGCGTCATTCGCGCCGCCACACAGGATATCGATTCATGTCTTTGCATTGAATTAACATGTAAGTCACTTATGCTTGACGCTTCATCCTCATCTGGTGTGAAAGCAGCATTACACAGGTGGTTTTGGAAATGCCAAATTTCGAAACAAGTGAGGGATATGCTAAATTAAAAATAATACCTCAATTAGCAAAATAACTTTTACGCTTATTTGAGATGGTTGTAGAGATGATGAATTTTAAATATAAATCCTTTAATTTGTCCAAAAAAACGTTTGCATGGTTGCTTGAGGTGGTTTTAAAAAGACAAAAATTTCGAATGACAAACAAGCAACGGATTAAATTTAAAATAAAATCACTCAATTCGTAACAATTTTTACACTCAATTGAAGTGGTTTTAGAAACGTTAAAATTAGAAAGTAAATCCCCTCATTAACGAAAATGTTTTTACACTCACTTGAGGTCGTTTTGGAAACTTCAGATGTCAAATAAAAAAAAAATCCCTTAATTCGTAAAAAAATTATAATAATTTTTGGAAAGCTAATATAATTTTTTTTCGAACTTTTATCAACTTTGCTCCGGTTTCCCCCACAGTCCAAAGACATGCGGTATTGACCTTATTCTTTGATGAGGAACTTTTCTCGTTTTTGCGATTGTTTAAGAACTTCCAATTAAGTTGCCTATGGGAGAAATGACTAGGCATAACAAACGGTCAAACTACTTGCTCCACAAACAAGTGTGTTCATGACAACACATAAATAGTAGAAAAACTTAAGAAAATAAATGATCAGTTTAAAACATCAAGCAGCATAACGAGCTGTTTTTAACGTCTAGAAATCAATTGAAGTAAATGAGAATGGAAGTGTCGAGCCAAAAAGATTGCAATGGCTGCACCCACTCGTACGTCAAGAGTAATAGGTGAATTAGATAAACTAAGGCCATGTCCACACGTTAAAGGGTATTTTTATAAATGGGGTTTTCCCCAGTTACGTAAAAAAAAAAAAAAAAAAAACTCCACATAAAAACACGAAACCGGTGTACGGTGGCTGAGAGAGCTTAACGTGCTGCAATTACAAAAAACGCAAGCAAATTAAATAAAAGATTTTCATCTGTTTGACAGCACACATACTGCAAATTCTCTCAACGCAAGCACATTTTTTTTACACGCTGCATTTTCCCACAATGCAAACAATTTCGAGGGGCTATGCGTCCACGCATATGCTGCACCGTAGCATACGCGTGCGCTTGACGCAGAAGTATAAATCAGCCTTTACACACGCTCCGCCTATGGTCACGGCACAGTGGTATCAGCGAGGTTTTATGGTCCCCTTGAAACGTTTCCAATGTGTTCTGAGCTATTTGAAAGTATTGTGAGAAAATGCAGTGCGTTTTCGTAAATTGTTTGCATTGTGGGAAAATGCAGCACGTTTTTTTTTTAAAAATGTGTTTGCTTTGTGAGGATTGTTTGCTGTCACATGGATGAAGATCTTTTCTTATTTCGCTGGGGGGGGGTTTGTAATTGCATTTGTTTTCCTAAATTGCAGCAGGTTAAGCTCTCTCGGCCAATGTAATTATGCATGTTAAGGGCACACTGTACCAACAGGGGGTGATAATGACACTTTTATGCTAAGTTCACACCAAAATGGGAACTAAGTATTTGCACACAAATCAATGCAAACATAAGAGCAGAAGTGGATTGCCGTCCCACAGTGCGAACGACACCAAATATGTGATGCGTTTGCAGCAAATGTTTGGAATTTGCCTCATTTGCGTCTTCTGTGTTTGGTGTGAACCCAGCCGTGTTGGCCAATCAGAAAGAAAAAAAACAGCACACACGCTGACGACATGAGGCAAAAACTCTGATTGTAATGCCCACATGACCACACTGTGCCCAGAGCTTTAAAAAATCTTCACCCTGGCCAGAATTTTCACACTGCGCAAAAAAAAAAAAAAGGTTTTGAAAATACTTGTGTTCGTGTGGACAGGGCCTAAATTGATAGTGTGTGAATAAGTGTGCGGGTGTTTCCCAGCACTAAGGTTTTTACTCTCAGGGCTGGAAGGGCATCCGCTGTGAGAAAACACTTGCCAGGATAATTGGCGATTCATTCCATTGCGGTGACCCCTGATAAAGCTGGGAATAAGCGAAGGTGGGTGATTTAATAAGCATTGTTTCACATTAGAATGGAAACCCAGCTATTGAATCATCTACATAATCAATCCCATCCAATTTCCATTTCACTGCGACAATTTCTAAATTGGATGTAGCATGTGAATGAGAGATTGTGTGGATGTTTTCCAGCACTGCGGGTTGTTTTCTTAAGCCTGGTTTATACTTCTGCGTCAAGTGATTGGCGTGATCCATGGCACAAGCCTTGCGCGTAGTCGTGCATTTATACTTGTGCGTGCTGTTTCTGTTGCTTTGCAATAACACTTCCGAAACGCTAGCTGGCAGTAGGTGTTTATGTTCCTCTGTGTCGAGTTTATTGGCTGGTGTTTTGTTTTTTCTGAACGCTTCCTTACGGTACAAGTGGCTCAAATTTTCTCGAATTTGAGGCGGGAACTGGCCGACGTGCAACACCTTTAATCATTAGGTAAACACAAAACAACAGTCTCCATCCGGAGCTCCTTGACGGGACTCCACACTTGTAAACACTCGCTGCATCACGCTCATGCGGCTCTCACCTCCGCTCGCACTCGTCAGCGATACCAAGCCGACCAATCACAAAGCTTGTGCTACGTGTATGCGTTACATCTTTTGAGAGGTGCGCAGCTAGGGCCTATGCGTCCACGCATAGGCTGCACTGTAGCATACGCGTGCGCTTGACGCAGAAGTATACATCAGCCTTTAGTGCCAGGTTGAGGCTGGAAAAGCAACCGCTGTGATAAAACACATGCCAGAATAAGTGGTGGTTTATTCCACTGTGACAACCCCTTATAAAGCAGGAAATGAGCCGAAGGTGGATGATTAATAAGCATGGTTTCATGTTATTATGGAAACCTGACTATTGAATCATCCACTTAATTAACACCCATCGAATTTCCATTTAATGTGATGATTTTTTTACATTGGGTGTAGTATGTAAATGACAGAGTTGTACTCTTAGTCCTGATTTGCAGCTGGAAGGGAATCCGCTAAGCAAAAAAAAATAAAAAATTGCCAGAATAATTAGTGGTTCATTCCACTGTCGCAACCCCTGATAATGCTGGGAATAAGCCAAAGGTGGGTGATTATTAAGCATTGTTTCACATTAGTATAGAAACCCAGCTATTGAATCATCCACACAATCAACTCCCATCCAATGTGACAATTTCTAAATTAGATGTAGCATGTGAATGAGAGAGTTGTAGTACTCTTAAGCTGCGTCCCAAATGGCACACTATACACTATGCACTCATGCACTTATGCGCTTAAACACTCAACAGCATAGTATATGTATGTAATGTCATCCCAAATGGAACACTGATGTTTTTTTACTAAGTGGAAGTTCAACCCGTTCTAAGATTATGTTTGACATTTGCCAAATAAGTGAAATAAATGAGTACCAAATAACACCTGCCGTGAGTATTACCACATTCTCCATCGGGAGGCGCTATAGTCACTCTCATAGGAGAATTTCAATTTCACAAATTCAAAATAAATAAAGTAATCCAACATGTGCGCCCAAAAGCTCCGCCCCTTACGCCATTGAGCAAAGCTGCGGTCGTTGAGTGCATGAAGTGTCTATCATTACACACTTCATTTTACCGGTCGAATGAGTGCATCATCCGGGTAATTAAAGTGCACTTATTATTCTTTGTGTTGTCAGTGTAAACGCACTTCTTACACAACTTATACTACAAAATGGCGTAGAATAGTGCATAAGTATGCGGTTTGGGACGCACCTTTAGTCCTGGGTTGCAGCTGAAAGGGCATCCGCTGTGTAAAACATATGCCATAGTAATTGTTGGTTCATTCCACTGTGGCAACTTCTGATAAAGCAGGGAATAGTGATTGAATAATAAGCAAGCAGTGTTTCACATTAGTATGGAAACCCTGTTATTGAATCATCCGCATAATCAATTCCCATTTCACTTCGATGCTTTCTTACAGTATTTTTTAACGTGAGTGATCAGATTGGTCAGCTGCGAGAAGTTCCTCCCACACGACGGGCATTTAAACGGCCTTTCCCCAGTGTGAACCCGCAGATGGCATTTCAGTGACCCCGACTGAGTGAAGCACTTGTCACACTGCGAACACTTGTACGGTTTTTTCCCACTGTGAATCTTCTGGTGCTCCTTCAGGCGTTTGGATGTGGTAAAACTCTTGCCGCACTCTAAACACTGCTGATCTCGCTCGCCGGTATGTCTTTTCTGGTGATCCTTGAAATTGCCCAGCCACAAAAACTTCTTTCCGCAAATAGTGCATGCATACGGTTTCTCATTAGTGTGAACCTTCATGTGGTTCTTCAGAATGGACGGAGATATATAACCTTCGCCGCAGTGGACGCATTTAAAAGGCTTGACTCCTGAATGCGTGTGCAGGTGATAAGTAAGACTGTGAGCCCATTTAAACATCTTCCCGCAGTGAAGGCATTTGAAGGGCTTTTCTCCAGTGTGCGCTCTTATGTGATCCTCCAGGCCCTTTTTACACGTTAAACCCTTTCCGCATTGAGAGCAGATGAAGAGTTTATCTCTGGAGTGGATTCTTTCGTGAACCGTCAGGCTCTTTTTAAAGGTGAAACTCTTCCCACATTGTGGGCATGCAAATGGTTTTTCACCGGTGTGAATTCGTATGTGGTGCTTCAGGCTTTCGTTGCGTGTGAAACTCTTTCCACAGTAATGACAAGTGTACGGTTTCTCGCCAGTGTGAATGCGTGAATGCTCCTTAAGGCTGTCTCGGCGCGTGAAGCTCTTTCCACATTGAGGGCACATAAAGGAGCCTTTGGCTTTGGTGTTTTTAGATTGCTCTGGAGTTGTTTCTTCAGTTGTGACAGGTTTCTGATATGGATCTTTCTCCTCCGCCTCTTCTGGTTCTTCACTTTCTTCTTTTATGTCTGTTGAGTCTGGAATAAATGTGCAAAATGTCTATTTAATAACATTGTGTATTTGGATGTGCTCCAGTTGCTGACTTTATTTATGTTCATTAAGACGTGTGAAAATGCAAAAAAATATACAAGATCTGATCATCATCCAATTTGAAGCAGCAGAACAAACTGAGACCAAATAAATTTTGAAGAAGTTAAGCAACATAACTAGTATTGAAGATTTTATTCTCTCAGTGTGAAGTATTTTCTAAGTGAAAAGCAGTTACATGCCAGTGGGTAAAAATACTTTATGTCTGAAAGATGAGAAACCACTCTGCCTAGCCTGCTATGAGCTATACTGATTCTAACTGATAACTGATTATGACTGAATATGTAAAGCACTGATGTTAAATACTTGTATGAAGTTGTATGTGTAAGAAGTATTCAGGAGAGTAACATATTATGAGGTTTTTATGCTATCATGACGATGTATGTAACCACTAAGTTCTTTTGCATAAGTTGCATCTATGAAGGTCATCTCTGTTGTCAAAAGAGTTGCTTACGTTGACATGAGCTAGTGGGCTGACAGCCAAGAATAACAGAACCACCTAGAGTAAACACTTATCCAAAGATGGTCAGAAGTTTAAAAGAGACACCAGGGGGTGTGTCAAAGAATCGATATAAATATTGTAAAAACACAGAGACTTTAGAAATGAATTGTCCAGGGGAGAATTCAGAATGCTCTGAGGTCTGCTCTGCACTTTCTCAGGCTTTATTATGTAAGAATAAAGTCTATATTTCTGGTATCCAAAAACCTCCAGTCTGATAAGTGCCTCATTGATGAGAAGGTCGTCAATCATGACAAATGACAACCGCCGTGGAACATGACAGTACCACTTACACTATGCTATCCGAACCGTGCCCAGGTGTGTTTCCCCGTTTCGTTTGACAAGTGTGACTGCTCCAGATCAGGCCCATGTGCGGTTCAGTTAGCCGGCCCTGGCCTGGTTAAAAGAGGTGTGCCAAAGTGTGGTTTGTAAGGGTGTGACAAGATCTCGTATGACGAGATCTCGCGAGATTAAATTGCGGCGAGATTTCTCCTTGAGGTGAAAATATGTCTCATGAGTTGTGATGTTATGATGAAGCGTTAGGGTGAAATAAGCATTGACGATTGGAGGCAGGATTGGATTTGATCTGCAAATAAAGTGCTTTGCACACACCTGGCAACCCAGGCTGGCCTCAGAGTTGCGCTTGTCACTCGGTTGGGTGGGTGGGTGTGACAGAACTGCTTTTTTACCGGAGTTCAGCAGGTGCCGCATCCAACATAGGCTACAACTACAGCCTCATACATTATGGTTCGTATCCCTGCAATGCAATAGCACTTCAGATATGCTGAAAGGCATAATCTTTGTAAACACAAATGGAATTAAGACGTGGAGTATTCCTATTTTAGTCGCATTATTGAAGTGCAGATATGTAAACGCCGTAATCAAACTATTAACACAGTGAAGGACTTTTAGCCGCATTTTGTGACAGGACCTACACACCTAGCAAGTCAGTAAAGCACCACAGACGCACACATCTCTAAGCGCACGCAAAACAAACACACACACATTTACTGAATCATCTCCTGGAGACTCATCGTCGTATCATCATCACGGAGCACACGTTTATACTGTCCGGGAAAAGCTGAATTTTTTTTTTCATTCTGCGTGCGGTATCAAACTCCATTAAAACAACTCTCCAATCAGTCCTTCATATTCGCATGATCGCATCCAGTAGCTCACAGTGAGTCAAGGGCCTGAATGAAATCTTGCTAAATAAAAGTTCAAAGTGCGTCTGAGCCCGAAACTGAAGACGCAACGTAAATTTTAATAGACTGTTTCATATGGATTCATTAATCATTCTTACTTTTCAATGAACATGAACTCTCATAGTTTATTAAAGACGCAAACCCCTGGCTGCACCTTCAGCAAACCTCCTAATACCTGCAGCACGATGACTTTTATGATCATTTATGAATGTCAAAAGTGGTGGACCTGTTCAGCAAAAGATTTGACTGTGTCACTGCATCCTAAACGATATAACTAAAGCAATCTCCATTGTATGGAGCAGGGGGGCTTCTCTTCTGTTAAACTGAATCATCGATGACGTAAGCGTGCTCTGGTTTGGATGGCAAAATGCAGTGTGAGTGCAGGCAGTTGGGGGAGAGGGGACCATTGACCCTTCGATAAGCCACACCCAAAAACCGCCACACACCAATCTACACGCAGGAGGTCTGTCAAGCTTTTGAGTTAGGGAACCACCCAAATCGTTGTGCGAATCTAATACCCGGTCCGGATCCTCAAAAGCTTAGACGGGGAGGTGGATTTTTTTACCTTTCCAAAACCTAAAACCCAAGGGGAGAAATGCCAGCGTGGATCAAGCTGTGTGAGGGGCTGTAAAAACAGCACAATCCAGTCATATTTCCATCTGTTTCAAGCTACGAATATTTGGATTACATATCAACAGAACAAAACCGAGATATGATCACAAACTGAGCACTTGCGATCAATATACTTCACCCGCAGCTGTTTTTCAGTAATTTATAACCCTCATGTCCATGTCAGAGCTACAATTCATCAATGTTTTAATTTGTCTTTTGGAGATTTAGTCATTAATGACGACGTTATAGCGGGTGAGTGTCTGCTTTTATATTTGGTGTGGGATTAATATTTGCTGGTAGGGAAAATCTGTACTGTACATTGTTATGGGTCAGTGATGCTAATATTTGGCACAAATCCATCAATATCCCCTTTCTGGCTGTTCTTTCTATACATGAATTTTGTGGAAGCTCTGTCCATACGTGTTTCCTTGTCAGAAATGCTATATTTCATGTCACAACAGTTAGTCTATCAGGCTTTTTGGCAAAAAAAAAAGAAATCACGGTTTAATCTGTTATTATTAGATTATTTTGAAAATGTCACCTCTCCTGCTGTGCATGAACTAAGCTGTTGAATGATCAGCGTATGAGACGGCTAGGCTTTAGCTTCAGTTTTGATTAAATTATTTTCTAATCGGTTGCGTATTAAAGGGCACCTATTTTACCCCTTTTTTAAGATGTAATATTAATATTATGGTTCTTCTGAGTGTGCCAGTTTAGATTCAGTTCAAAACACAATTCAGATTTTTTTATTATGATGTGTTAAAAAGTGTCATTTTGGAGCGTTGCTTCACATGAAAATTAGTTTCGACTTCCCGCCCAAGTTAACAAGGAGGCGGAGCCAAGAGCTCCCCCGCTTTGTGTATGGCTACAGACAGGCAGACAGAGAGCAGCAACATGAGTGAGAGGACCAGCATTCAGCTGTACATGTACGACTCAGACACAGACCAAGCAGAGAGGACAAAATCATTTGTGTCTTTGTATAGTTTTACAGCCAACTGTGTGCTAGTTTAAAGCTCCGAGCTTGTAGCCTACACCGAGACTAATAACCAAGCACACTGAATTAACTTTGACTGAAGGGCATCACACACCGGATACACCGTGACACGGCGCGCACATGACAGTTGAAAGTATCGCACACTTGCGGCGCTGGTGTGTGTCCCCTGATAGAAACTTATGTTTAGAATTTAGAAATGCATGCCGCTGTGTGGCGCGACGCTGCTTGTCGCCGAGCGGCGCTTCTGGTGTAGGACCTCCTTGAGGCTATAGCTAAAGGGCGTCATACACCGAATGCGTCGCTCAGAGCCACGACGCGGCACACCAGACGCGCACATTCGCATGTTTTTTTAAAATGAAACTATTCAGATAACGCTCTGTGGCGCGGCAGAAATATGAACAGTGTCCTGAGCAGGGCCAGCGCGTCCATAGAGGCGACCTAGGCGGCAGAATAGTGAGCGAAGCCCCCAGTCCTCACTTTCATCCACGACACCCTCACGGTTCTCTCTTTCATCCGCGACACCAAAAAATGCATGGCGCTGCATGTCATTAGTTCGTTCTTTCCAATGGAGGGACACGCACGTGAGGCAACGTGCTCGCACTTTCCTGCTGCACTTTTTTAGTATTTCTCTTCAGGAAATCACTGAAGGCATATGAAAAAATCTTCGTTCGAAGGGCTATATACCCCTTCCCCTTAGCCCTACGCCTTCAAGCTAAAGAGAATTGGGACACCCCTACCCCACCCTATCACATGAACGCGCAAAACGATGGGGTAAGGGGAAGGGCTAAGGGGTAGAATTGGGATTAGGCCTTAGTCGCGCATTTATATCTCTGCATGCTCCTTGTGTTGCTCTGCAATAGCACGTCCGAAACGCTAGCTGGCAGTAGGTTTTTATGTTCCTCTGTGTCGAGTTGCTTCGTGGGTGTTTTGTTTTTTCTGATTACTACTTTAATGTAGTAAAGTAGCTAAAACTCGCTTTTTCAGAGGCAGGAACCGGCAGACGTGCAACAACTTTATTCATAAGGTCAACACAAAACAAAAGTTTCCGTCTGGAGCTTCTTCACGGGGCTCGACACTTGTAAATACTCATCCATCGGGCTCAGGCTATAAGCACTGCCCACATTTGTCACAACTACCAAGCTGACCAATCACAGAGCTTGCGCTACGCATCGTTGTGACGTGTAGTTACATTTTTTGAGATGTAGGCATAAGATGCTTTAAAACCCTATTTGCTAAGTGCTACAGTGCTGTTCATAGTTTTATGGGGCCTCAGTTTGTACTGTTTCTTCATGTTGTTCCAGACAGACTAGATGATGATCAGGTCAGATTTGTGTAGAGCTCTGGCTGTTGTCAGACTTCTTGTGCAGACAATAATTTCACTATATAAATTACAATTTTTGAAAAAAATAATGTTTTGAAATGTAAATTGATACTGACATGCTACAGAAAAAAATAACTTTACAGCTTTTTTTGTAAAATACTAGTGGTCTAAGACTTTTGCACAGTACTGTATATTTAGTAAACATTACTTAATCTGCGAATCCAATCACTATACAAAATTAAACTGTTCTAATATAAGTTCACGTCACTTATACAGCCTACAAGAAGCATTCTTAGAAATTTGGTTGCTAATTATCAGGTTTTTAATGTTCTCTCAATATCTGCATCCGTAGTTATCTCATATCTATGCATATCTAAATACAATGCAAAACGACAGAGGCATCAGTTAAAGACCAAAGTATACTTTGTTTTGCATGTCAGCATATTGATTAGATTAGATAAACTTTATTGCCATTGCACATTACAGTACAAACAACAAAATACAGCTAGCACCTAACCAGAAGTGCATTGGTAGCAGTGCATTTACATATATTTAAATTGGTAATAAATAAAAGAGGATATAAATATGAATAATCCCAAACGGCACACAGAAACATAATAGTCGAATACGATATGGTTATGAAAAAGTGTTGCATGGAAAAAGCTGCTAGTACTGAGTGCATATGTAAGGGGATTAAAAGGGATTTGCTGAGAATGTTCGAGAAACATTTATAAATTGCATTGTTAAACATATTTTGTATTATCTGGGTGTTTGGAAATGATTTTGAACACCAACCCGTGTCTTCGTCAGTGTCTTCAGTGTCTTCATCTTTGATTCTGGATGGTTCTAGATCACTCGTGTAGTCAATCTCCTCTTCAACACTCTCAGTTTTTACTATAGCAAACATGGTAAATGTGTTTCTCTTGTTACACTTGATTTTCTCCTGTTTGTTTGTTCCCTTAAAGGATGACTGGAATGTGGTCTTAGTTGTAAATGTACGATCTGAATGAAGAAAAAATATATATATTTAACGTTACACATTAAAAAATACAATAACTCAATGGTATTTTTTAACGATTTATTACACAATCCTTGTATTGCATATTTTCTCTTTACTTTGGCTTATGTAATATACATAATTGTGTGTAAACCTTATATAATACACTTTATAAGCACAAAAGTTGAACACAACATATACAAAACCCCCTTTTTTAAACAAAATTGGTCATTTATGATGGAAGTGATTACGTTTGACTGAAAGCAGTGATAAATTATCGTCACAATAAAGCTGAGAGCATTAATAAACCTCATAACATAACCTAAACAGTCGTTTTTGTATTGATTGTAACGTTATTGGTGTAACGTAACGTAACGTTAGCTTAGTTAACGCTACTACTGAGCTATCATCATATATAAACACGACATAGAATTGATAGACATAGCCAACATGTATAGTAAATAGTATTTTAAAGACTTTATTTGTTTTACCTTTTGTAGTGTACTCGTTTCTCCTCCGGTTATGAGTTTGTAATGGATTTTAAACGATTTAAACGCACGGCATACGATATCAACGCTACCTCAAACGTGTTCTTTACTGTCGCGAAAACTGCATCAACGTTTTTTTGCTACTAGATTTCCTTGTTATCAAAATCCACCAAATATGGCTGAACTGTAAACACGTCTCCGAAAACGTACAAATGTTTGAATGAGGTTTCCTCTTTCAGCGCCACCCGGCGGAAATTTATCGAGTATTTTTTGTTAACGCCGAGTTACGGCAAACACTTACGACAGTTGAGGTTGTGTTTGCGGCAGCGTCATGGCGGCGTACGGGATGAATTTTGAGAGCGCAAACAGCATTAAATCAAGAAAAGAGTCCAAAAAAGAAGAAAGAGAGCGAGTTTTACAAAAGGTAAAGCATACTAACTAACACTTAAAACTGTTATGGAGTCAGAATTTGACTTAACAGAAGAAGAAGAAGTGGATCTTGTGCTTTATATGTCTTATTACAAAGTTGACATTCCGCTTTAATGGATATACCGTCTTTAAATCTGCTGTCTCATTCCGAGTTTGTCTGTTTGTAGGATAATATTTGAGCTTTTTTGTGTTTTTAAGTGCTATAAATCATGTTTCAGTCTTGATCTCATAACATCTGAAGTCATTTGTCAATATTTTAAGTTTATTTTGCAGTATTTAATTGTATTTTTTAATTAAATGTGTATTTTTTGGTGTTGTTGTTAAACGTTATGTCATATCAGCATGTTAATTTTGTCTTAAGTTGACCAAATATTTATTATCTAATATGCTTTAAGGAAATATATCATATACAATAGAGGTAAAGATGGTTTAATATTCACACATTCGTTCAGTGACACACTCCCTATACTGTTTACTATGGTACTTTGAATATTCGGTTTGAAATTATATCTAGGAATGGCTTGAAAACAACATTAGCACTATTTAATTGACTGAGAACAGTGCTGTACTTTGATAGTCATTGGCTGCTAATATGATTTCACTATTTAGAATTAGCAAACAATACTTTTCCTAAATTATATGATCAAGGATAAAGTCTGAATGTGTGAATATAAAACCAACTTTACTTCTATCATATAAATGAGTATTTTAACCAAATCCCACTATATTTAGACATTTGTATTAAAGTTGCTTTTGTATTCGCAAATTGGTTCAGTGACAACTTGTGACATAGTCCCTATATTGTTTACCATGGTACTTTGAATTTCGGTCTGAAATAACATGCAAGAATGACTTCAAAACAACATTAGCACTATTTAATTGACTGAGAACAGTGCTGTACTTTGATAGTCATTGGCTGCTAATATGATTTCACTATTTGGAGTTTGCAAATAATACTTTTATGTTTATATTATTATAGAGGTAAAGATGGTTTAATATTCAAACATTCGTTCAGTGACACACTCCCTATATTGTTTACCATGGTACTTCGGATTTTCGGTCTGAAATAAATAACATGCAAGAATGAGTTCAAAACAACATTAGCACTATTTAATTGACTGAGAACAGTGCTGTACTTTGATAGTCATTGGCTGCTAATATGAGTTCACTATTTGGAGTTTGCAAATAATACTTTTCTGTTTATATTATTATAGAGGTAAAGATGGTTTAATGTTCAAACATTTGTTCAGTGACACACTGCCTATATTGTTTACTATGGTACTTTGAATATTCGGTTTAAAATTATATCTAGGAATGGCTTGAAAACAACAGTAGCACTCTTTAATTGACTGTAAGCAATGCTGTACTTTGAAAGTCATTGGCTGCTTATATATAGAATTAGCAAACAATATTTTTCCTAAATTATATGATCAAGGAGAAAGTCTGAATGTG
>CAIGQZ010000379.1:28512970-28524296 GCA_903798205.1 Danio tinwini
ACAGTTGAATTCATAATTATTAGCCCCCCATTTATATTTTCCCCCAGTTTCTGTTTAATGGAGGGAAGATTTTCGCAACACATTTCTAATCATAATAGTTTTAATAACTCATCTCTAATAACTAATTTATTTTATCTTTGCCATGATGACAGTACATAGCATTGACTAGATATTTATCAAGACACTTCTATACAGCTTAAAGTGACATTTAAAGACTTAACTAGGTTAATTAGGTTAACTAGGTAGGTTAGAGTAATTAGGCAAGTTATTGTATAACGATGGTTTGTTCTGTAGACTCAAAAAAATATAGCTTTTAAGGGGCTAATAATATTGACCTTAACCTTCTAGGGCTTAGTGGCCACATACGTGGACAGCACATTTTAGCTCTTAAGTGGCTATTTAAAATACTTTGAATGTTTTATATTTTGTTACAGACATACAGTGTCATCCTGCAACTATTGTGCAGCATATGAAATGTCCCAAACACTATTTTTAACTGTCCAAAATGGGGAAAAAATGTTGTTTTTACTCTCTGATAGTCAAAACATGTTAAAAAATATTATATGTTATATATGCATTAAAAACAGTCAGGAAAGTGTTTAATGTAAATTTGGACCACAATTCCTCATGTATGGACATAATTTTTCTCTTAAAGTACATCATATTAAAAGATGATACTTAGTCTAATTAGGTTCCAATAAGCCCAAATAGCAAAGACAAATAAAAAAATGCATGTAAAAAAACACCTTGGGCCTTAAGAGGTTAAAATGGTTCTTAAAAAGCCGAAATAAAACAAATAAGACTTTCTTCAGAAGAAAAAATATTATCAGACATACTGATAATTCAATAAAATTTAAAAGAGTGGCTAATAATTCTGAATTCAACTGTACATACAGCTGAAGTCAGAATTATTAGCCCTCCTTTGATATTTTTTTTTCCTTTTTAAATATTTCCCAAGTGATGTTTAACAGAGCAAGGAAATTTTCACAGTATGTCTGATAATATTTTTTCTTCTGCAGAAAGTCTTATTGGTTTTATTTCAGCTAGAATAAAAGCAGTTTTTAATTTTTTAAGAACAATTTTAAGGTCAAAATTATTAGTATATATTAGTAAAATTATTAGTAAATAGTCCCTTTAAGCAATTTTTTTCCGACTCTCTACAGAACAAACCATCGTTATACAATAACTTGCCTAATTACTTTACCTGCCTAGTTAATCTAATGAACCTAGTTAAGCCTTTAAATGTCACTTTAAGCTTTATAGAAGTATCTTGATAAATATCTAGTCAAATATTATTTACTGTCATCATGGCAAAGATAAAATAAATCAGTTATTAGAAATGAGTTATTAAAACTATCATGTTTAGAAATCTTCTCTCAGTTAAACAGAAATTGGGGAAAAAAATAAACAGGGGGGGGTAATAATGCAGGGGGGCTAATAATTCTGACTTCAACTGTGTGTATGTATATATATATATATATATATATATTCTTTTTAATTACTTTATTTTTTATTTCAGATTGAGACCCATCAGGACGGCGAGCGTGTGCGATATTTTGATGATGATGATGGTATGGATCTGCGAGAGATGGTCCGACGGGAGAAGATGAGCTCGGCTGAAGATCAGAATGCTCTTTACTCACGCATGGCCGCCAAGGTAAGAACAGACTGTGTCCTTAATGCACTTTTTACACTGGTAGATGTTTTTGGAGAGCTTAGACAGCCAGAATAGGACCTATCAGTAAAAGTATGTGTAACTCACATACATAAAGGCACCCGCCTAATTAATGCTTGATCCCCCTTGAAAGATGTCAAAATAAAATGTGTGTGTGTGTGTGTGTGTGTGTGTGTGTGTGTGTGTTGGTATGGGGTCTGGAAAATGTGTTTCTGGAAAAAAAATAACAATAATACTAATAATAGTCAATATAAATATAGATGTGACACCCTCAACCAACCTCAATAATGCTACATACCATTTCCAATGCATGACATTGGCAATATTCAGGTATATAAACAGACAGATCAAGTGCACAGAAAGGCTCTCTAAAGGCTCGTACACACCGGGACGCTTTTCGTTTGCATTTATCGTCAGCGTTTTCCAAGACGTTTTTCCGGATTCAAACCCAAGCAATTTTTTACAGGCATCGAGCAGAAGAGTATGCAAAATCACTCCTTGACGTTAGATGGCGCTACACAAATTTAAGCTCCTGACACCCGCTTGTAACACAGAGAAAGAAGACAAAGTTGACACGCTTGTTGTTATGGATGGTTCTTGCAGCAGCTCCAGCTCTAGCGATGAAGAAATGATTATTGTTCACCAGTGCAATAAGCAGCTTCACGTTCATCACGCCTCTGGGCATCTTCTTCAATGTGCGCTCGCATTGACAGTGTTGCGCTTTAGCGCCTCCAAGTGCTGTTTACTGTAACTTCAGCAGCTCCGTCCACGTGAAAAAAAGTGGCAATCTGATTGGTGGAGAAGGTTTTGACGTGGCCTGTCAAAAAAAAAAAAAAAGAGCATGAGGCGTTTTTTAAAAATGACGCTTTTGCGTCTGGCATTTTGCGCGTTGGTGTGCACGATCACATTGACGCCCTTTATTTAGTCACGAGGCGTTAAACGTCGACGGAAAACGCAAGCAAAAAAGGTCTCGGTGTGCACAGGCCTTAGGTGTTCAAAAGACACTTTTCTTGTAACATCCTAAAAGAAAAGTCAAATTAGACTCATAGTTTGTAATTTAATAGATTATCTTATTATAATTTGAAGGGCACCCATGATGAAAATCATCTTTTGTAAGCTGTTTGGACAGAACTGTGTGTAGTATAGTGTGTCCACAGTCATATTGGGGTGATAGAAAGCCAATAAGTATTTTTCTATTTTATTTCCTGACGTTAAAATAGGATCCAAATCCCTCCCATTTTGAGGCCGACCACAACATGACGTAGGAGCGCGGTTTCCCCGCCCACCGAATTGATCGACAGTCGCGTATTAACATGTCTCCGTAATAACACGTATAATCATATCAACAAAACAGGACGTGTGCAAAGCAACTGGGATTAAAAGCTCTGTTCAGCTCTCTGTGATCATCAATCATCATCAAATGTGAGCAAGAATGAGTTTTACAAGTTTAAAACGTTTTTAAAACAGTCCATGTGTGTAATGAATTACAGCCATTTACTCCAGCTTTACTTTATCACCCCAGCCGCATTCCTGTACAATTATAAAAGACACTTCAATCCCAGTTTGTGGATGTTAAATCAGGTTTATTTTGTACAATAACATAACAGATGTCCATACAGCAGTGGATATTAACCCGTATCCTGTCACATTTGCTGTGCAAAAACAGTGCAAAGTGAAACGCATGTGCTGTGTGTGTGTATGTGTGACTGTGTGTGCATTAACATCATAGATAAATTTACAAGAGACTTTTTTTTTACTTTTTAGCAGTGCCATTTTGTGATTAGCTTTTTTGTGTGTAGAAATATGACCCATTTAAGTAAAGGTTATTGCACACAGGCATATAACCCTGCAGCCCAAGACTGCAAGAATGCAGAGTTCAGACTGCATGATTTTCAAAGTAGTCGTGTCACGGATGTTTTCACACTGCATGACTATCGGGGCTAGCGTTCTGTCGGTGCTGTGTTTACACTGTAGGATGGATCGGCGACATGAGAGTTCACATTGCATGACTTTAAAATAGAAAGAATCACCGACAACTTTGTCCAAACTACATCTCACAACCAAACAAACGCGAGAAGTGACATGGAAACAACGCGAGGTCACGTAATAGTCTCTCGTTATTAACTACATAATGTAAAAAGAAGGCTTTAAGCTTTAGAAACTTGTGTTGCTCACCTGCTTTTGAAGAGAATTAACAATTTCTCTTCAACTTTTTTTTGCTCTCGACCTGATTATGATATTGATCAGATGACATGTCAAACAGACACAGTGCTCCTGCCAAATTTACACTAGTTTTTCCTCCATTTCTTGGGTCCAAGTAAACTAAAAATTTGCGCTTTTAACTTCTCCCCCACCCTCCCACTGGCCTGCAGGTACCCATAGTAGGGAATGCTGCTCTCTTATTGGCTGTAGGTGATCGCGGATGTTATTTCAATCAGAACACATTCACACGGCATGATTTGAATCGCCGACAGCTCCAGATATTTAACATGGCAAATATCTCATAGGCGTCCGAGACTCATCTGCGATTCTGTCATATCGCATATTTCAGGCATGTGTCAGCGATTTCTCAAAACCTGTCGGCGAGTCAAAATCAGGGCTAAAACCATGCATCGATTTTTTTTTTTTGTGAATTTTTTTTCTCTTTAATTTTGTACATATTCCTGTGTTAACAACTTGAGAAATAATCAAAAGCAGTGATGTCACTTCAAAAATTAGCATACTAAATAATATTTGCATAAAGCAATGTGCAAATATTTTTTGCAGCTTTGTTGCATTTTGTTATTTGTCTTCATTTGATTGATTAAATTGGCATAAGCAGGGCTGAGACTGGTTAGTACCTGGATGGGAGACCATCTAAACTGTAAATTAGCAGTTTTCCTTATTTTGTGACTAATTTTTTGTATTCTCCCCATTTATTTCTGCTTTTGAGTTGCGTTATGGGACCCTTGATTTTTCTTCAACAACTTTTTATCTTGAAAAGTAAAAATAAGACTTTTATGTACATTTTTTATAGTTTAAAGTGCTATATTGTCTGGGTTAGACATGGGCCGGTATATGATTCTGATGGTATGATAACCTTGGATAAAAATATCACGGTTTCACGTTTTTGTGATTACTGCTCTAAAATATATTCTTTTTAAATGTCTGGGTAAAAAACTACTTTTTTACCCTTGAAAACAGTATATTTTATTTTTTGAAAGATTTATAATATTTTAGAGTAGTAAACATGTGACATTGACTTCTGCTGTTTTCATTAGTTTCAAAAACACTGATTTCTTTACAATTTAAAACGGCATCTTTTTATATTTTTTCTGCTGAAGATACTGTTGTCCTAAAAAACAAAAATAAAATGTAAATAAAAAATCTTACGTATACCTAGGGCCAGTCGGAATCTGCGGACGTTTTTTGCTATTTCTGCGGAGAATTTTGGTAAAAATCTGCGGATTTCTGCGGAATTATTCTAGGAGTATCATAACTAAAACCTTAAAATGTGAAATAAAAAATAATATCTTTTAAACTTTTATTTAATGTTTAAAACGCAAATCCAATTAGAATAACTGTAAATAGTTAACTGTAAGTAAATAAACAGAATTAATGATGGGCTAAAAATCTGCGAAAAATCTGCATAAAATCTGCAGAAATCTGCGCGCGCAGATTCCGTGTGGGCCTACATATACCTTAGGAATGGTATTACAGAAAATTTGGGCGGGTATAAAACCTTGTCTTTTGCAAACCGCGGTATACCCTGAAAACGGTTATCGACCCATGCCTAGTCTGGGTTGGTGCTGCATATTATGCTTATTTACACTTATTTCTCTATATATTATTTCTTATGCATGAAATTAATTCAAACTACTGAAATATCAATAAAGTTCAGTTTTATTAAACTGTAGAGTTTAATTTTCAACATCCCATAATGCAATTCACAACCATAAATAAATGGAAATCATTTGTGAAGCACAAAATACTGAAACTGTTAATTAACAGCTATTTTTACAGTGTAGGTTGCTGATGGAAGTGAGTGTTAGTGAGTCTGTGTCCTAATGCCCAAGTATAGTGATGAGGACTCTATACTGTCAGTGAGCACCGTCTTTTTAATGAGGTGTTAAACCGAGGTGCTGATTCTCTGTGGTCATAAAAAATTCCATGACATGTCTTGTAAAGAGTAGGGGTGTAATCCCAGTGTCCTGGCCAAATTTCCTCCATGGGCCCTTACATATCATGGCCTCCCAATCATCCCCATCCACCGAATTGGCTCTATCACTGTCTCTCCACTCCAACAATAGCTGGTGTGTGCCACTGCCAGGTGGATGCTTGAATAATAAATATTTGGAAATCAACACAATTCTAACATTTTTAGCTCTGTACACCTCTATACTGCGCAAACTTTTGTAATTATATACAACTAGATATCTATATATCTCATTGTCTATGTATTTATAAATCAAAGTCAAAGTCAGCTTTATTGTCAATTCAACCACATGTACAGGACATACAGAGAATCGAAATTCCGTTACTCTCAGACCCTAGGTGCCTAACATATAATATAAATACAAAAATACAAAAAATAGAGTTGTAAAAAGAATATACAATAAATACAATTATAGAATGTAGTCTAAAAATATATGCATTAAAAAAAATATATATATATACATAAGATGTACTCTAATCTAAAATGTACGTAAAAAATAAAGTTTTATGAGCATAAAGTTTTATGAGCAGTTTTATGAGTTTAATAAATGCACATTACTTGCTTTATTACTACATTATTTACTGAATCCGAAATTTTCAGATTTTTTTTTTTGACAGTTCAGAGCTAACGTACAAGCGAAAGCCAAAATCCAGAATGCCATCACTCGTAGCACAGAGCACTTTATGACAAACATACGGTGGCCGAGAGAGCTTAACGCGCTGCAATTTAAAAAAGCACATGCAATTACAAAAACACCAGCAAATAAAGAAACTGTCTTCATCAATTTGACAGCACACGTGTTGCAAATCGGTCACAACACAAACAACTGAAGAAACGTGCTGCAAATTGGTCACAAAACTTGCAAATATTCACATAACACATCGGAAATGTTTCAAGGGAATGAATTCCAGGAACGAATTTACCTGTATTTTCAAAAAGGGCCTGTTTACACTTACAGACCTTTCCGGAAAATTGGCGGTAATGTTCCGTAAATGTCTGTATGTGTAAAAGGGGCTACTGCCATGTGCTCGTCTGAGCTCCAAGCAGTCAGCTGGTGCTTTGAGCACAAAACCCCAAAGAGCAGTGCACGTTGGACAGTTTATCAAGAATGTACTGCTGGATCTTGTCTCACTTTAGTTGTTAAATGTGACATTTAATTATTCTGGTCTCCATCTAACGACTCTTCTGTGTTTTGAATATATTAAGTAACGTGTCACAGCATCAGTGCACTGCTTTAATCTTTCGCTTTCACATTTATACTTAGTAATTTTAGTGAAAACCTCAGATACTGTTGGTTGCTGTTGGTTGTGCACCTTTTTTACCAACCAAGTTTGTCGACACCATTATAACGACACAGATCACTCTGCCTACTCATGCCAGAGTCGCATGGAAAAAGGGATTGACAGGTGGTAATAACTCATCTTTATTTATTTATGATTTGGTTATGGGTAAAACAAAAACTATGCGGGTCAGGTAGTTGAAACGGTAGGCTACAAATAATTAATTCATTATGAATTATTTAATTATTCATAAATAATTAATTCACCATCGCCGACATTGATGATGGTCCATCGCAATGTTTCACATTAGACATCATATGATGTCAAATTGGTCGACATCGCCCAACCCTAATGAGCATAACATTGTTTATTATGTTAAAGCTATGAAATTAACATGCATGGAATTGTAATATGCAATTAAAACCCTAATTTTAGGCACAAAAAGAAGCATGTAAGAGTATGGCTCCTTTGTATATATACACACACATATCAGGAGTGAGTGAGTTTTCCCAGCAGCCCATGCTTTTCAATGTTTCTGCGCTCGTTTATCTGTGATTGCAGGACAGACCGGCATCACCAGATGGTCTCGAAGAGGCCGTGGTTTTTTTCTCGTGATCCATCTCTCTCAGTCTGTCCTTTTCTCTGGCGCGTAATATGATTTGGTGTTTCTCTCGTTTTAAACCAGGCAGGGCCACTAAAATCTGTCAGAATAAACTCGGACGTCACCGTTGCCGTGGCAACCAGAAATATAAAAGTGACAAACATTTGCACATTTTAGCGCCGCATCTCTCCGTCTCCCTCTCCCTGCCAAGTTACCATGGCACAGCAGCTAAAAGTGTTATTAATATATTTATTTTCGCCAGTTTCACCACAAGCAGATGAAACGGTGCCTGAGGGAATGTGTGTAAGGGGAAGTGCTTGGTGTTTGTATTACTCGTATATTGTGTCTTTTTTTATTTTTTTGACGTCGTTGCTTTCATTTCGTGTCAGACTCCATTCAGGCTCTTTGCAGATCATTTTTAGAACATCTGCGTCACATTAATAGAATGATCGCTATTCAGAAACTGACAGCTGTGACGTCACTGCATAATTTTCATTTACTTTTCATTTGTGCTTCAAAATTGCATACTGAAATGTGCTTGGTCTCCTTTGTTTTTGGCCATCCGTTTATTCTGCGTCATCTTTGTTTTTGTGAATTTTTTTTCTCTTTAATTTTGTACATATTCCTGTGTTAACTTGAGAAACAATCAGAAGCAGTGATGTCACTTCAAAAGTTAGCATACTAAATATTATTTGCATAAAGAAATGTGCAAATATGTTTAGCAGCTTTATTGCATTTTGTTATTTGTCTTTATTTGATTGATTATTAGTTTAGATTTTAATTTGTTTCTAAATTTGACTTATTGTTATTTTTAAACTTTGAAATCGTATTTTTATTTCATATTTTTGAATTTATTTATTGAATATTTTGCATTTATTTTATAATTCAAGTAAACCAAGTAATCAAAGAAATTAAATATGCTTAAAGTGATTATTAATTATTTAAAATAAATAAATCTAATGAGTTGCATCAAAAGCCTCATGGTGGCGCAGTGGGTAGTACAATCGTCTCACAGCAAGAAGGTAGCTGGTTCAAGTCCCAGCTGGGTCAGTTGGCATTTCTGTGTGGAGTTGGTTTTCGGTTTACGGTTTTCCCCATATGCCCAACATATGCTAAATAAGTTGGCGGTTCATTCCGCTGTGGCGAACCCTGATTAATAAAGGGACTAAGCCGAAAAGAAAATGAATGAAGTTGCATCAAATATTTTTATTTATTTAAATGGTTATAATTTAATATAAATAGTTTTTATGTATAAAGATACAATCACACTTTAATCAGATTTTTGTTATGACAAATAATATTCATTTATTATTTATTTGTAAATTATTTGCTTATTTTATTATTTGTTTAATTAAATTAATTCAAATGGTTATTTTTTAATATAAATAATTGATTAATGTAGAATCATTCTAACTTTATTGATATTTTTGTGGCATAATATTTGTTTATTATTTATTTGTAAATTATTTGATTGTTTTATTATTCACTTGATTAAATAAATTAGTATTTTTTAAAAATATAAATATTTTTGATTTATATACATTCTAAGTTTTAAAAATATTTTCGTGGAGATATTTGTTTGTTTATTTGTGAATAATCTATCTGTCTGTCTGTCTGTCTGTCTGTCTGTCTGTCTGTCTGTCTGTCTGTCTGTCTGTCTATCTATCTGTCTGTCTCTCTGTCTGTCTGTCTGTCTGTCTGTCTGTCTGTCTGTCTGTCTATCTATTTATCCATCCATTCATCCATCCATCCATCCATCCATCCGGTTCTGTCTGTCTGCTTGTCTATTTATATATCTGTCGGTCTGTCTAGTTGTCTATTTGTCTGTCTGTCTCTCTGTCTGTCTAGTTGTTTATTTGTCTATCTATTTGTCTATTTCTCGATCTAGTTGTCAAGTTTTATATATTGTCTACTCTAGGTTTTTATTCCCACATACCTAGGGATTGAATTTTTTGATTCCCATTTCAGTTTGATCCTGAAAGCTGCGATGCACAGGAAAAAAACTGTAGATTTAAAGCCCAGTCCAAACTCTCCTCACCTTAGGCCTGCTCATCTGTCAATCAAACATGCCAGTGTGAACAAAACAGGCCTACAAACAGATCAGCACTGCCTCTTTGTTTTCTTGTAGAACCACACTGTTAAACCCCTCTCTCTCTCTCTCTCTCTCTCTCTCTCTCTCTCTCTCTCTCTCTCTCTCTCTCTCTCTCTCTCTCTCTCGCACACACGCACGCACGCACGCACACAGACACACACACACACACACACACACACACACACACACACACACACACACACACACACACACACAGACATAGCATAATCCCTGTGGCCTGGTCACATCTGCTGCTGTTTTCCGGATTCTTCTCTGGATAATAACCCGCAGTTTGGCCTGCAATAATCAGTAAAATGCACCTGACCCCTGCTGCTTGGTCAGGTCACATGACTCTTGTTGACCAATCAAAATACTGTCCTGCAGTTGGACTTTGTAACTCCTTTTGTCCTTTATTACATTATTTGCCATTGGGGTGGATGATTTGGTGGCAAAATGTAATAATGATTTTTGCATACAAAAATTTAATTGTGTATGTACAGACTACCTGACAAAAGTCTTGTTGGTCCCAGTTGTAAGAGCAACAAATAATAACTTGACTTCTAGTTGATCATTTGGAAAAGTAGCAGAAGGCAGATTTTTCCCATGAATCATGTTGAACTGCATCCCAAACATCACAAATAATGCAGAATACTGTAACCCAATATTCTCACAGAAATCAGTCAAGTTTGGTGAAGGAAAAATCATGGTTTGGGGTTACATTCAGTATGGGGGCGTGCGAGAGATCTGCAGAGTGGATGACAACATTAACAGTCTGAGGTATCAAGACATTTGTGCTGCCCATTACATTACAAACCACAGGAGAGGGACAATTCTTCAGCAGGATAGCGCTCCTTCTCATACTTCAGCCTCCACATCAGTTCCTATAAAACAAAGAAGGTCAAGGCTCCAGGATTGTCCAGCCCAGTCACCAGACATGAACATTATTGAACATGTCTGGAGTAAGATGGAGGAGGCATTGAAGATGAATCCAATTAATCTTGATGAACTCTGGGAGTCCTGCAGGAAAGCTTTCTTTGCCATTCCACATGACTTTATTAATAATTTATTGGAGTCATTGCAGAGATGTATGGATGCAGTCCTCCAAGCTCATGATGGAGTCAGACACAATATTCATTCTGTTTCCACTGCAGCATGACTTTATATTCTATACTGGACATTATTTCTGTTTAGTGATGAGACTTTTGTCTAAGCAAAGTCAGACCTTACTGTCCTAATAAAATCATTAAAAATCAAGGCATGATCATATTTTTTTGTGGTCAAATAAGTGTAATCTAGAGGCTTTTGCCTTTCATATAAGCCACTTCTGATACCAAATGATCAACTAGAAGTCAAGTTATTATTTGCTGTTCCTAAAACTTGGATAGGTGACAAGACTTTTGTGGACAGTTAGTGTATATTTAGACAACTAAACAGACTAGATAGATAGATAGATAGATAGATAGATAGATAGATAGATAGATAG
>CAIGQZ010000379.1:28530488-28552607 GCA_903798205.1 Danio tinwini
CACTACACCATTTGCCCCATAGACTTCCATTCATATACATACAAATGCAACAGACAGTTTTTGCTTTATAGCCCTCCATTCATATGCTTACGAATAAAGGAAACAATGCACTTTTTGCCCTATAAACTTCTATTCATACGCATACAAATGCAACAGACCGGAAACGCAAGCTTGTGAAAGTTCAAGCTTAGTGAACTCCGACCTGCAAAATCGCGTCACGTGATTGCCTGAGACTGATAGTAGATCAAAACATGACCTCTTTGTGTGGAACTTAAAAATTTGGAGCAATCGCTCGCTTTATCACTGTCTAATCTTGTTTTGTCCCATCCCGTTTCACAGCGCCAGACAACAGAATTTTGCAAGCTCAAACTCTAGTGTGACCATGGCTTAAATCGCTTTAAATGCAAATGAGATTGTGCTCTTTTTAAAAGAGGGCGGAGCTACAAATGTGTCAGCTTAGTGGCAGATTTAAAAGCAGGACTAATGTTATCTCTGTAAAAAACTGAAATTTTCTAAAAATACGGCTCAGAAGAAGGTAATCTAAGGAGACTGTGTGTTCAACATTTATAACGTCTCTTAGTCGCTGACATTATCTTCAGAAGCGGTGTGAAAATGGTGTGAAAACTCTTAGAAGCAGACGGCTGCTTCTCGCTCAGGGCTGTTTATGCTAATGAGGGAGAGATGGTCACTAGTCAGCGGGGCTTTCCCCCTCTAATGACACATACAAAGAGAGACTGTCAATCAAAGTGTTTCTGCAGACTGTTTTTATGAATTGTGATTAGAAAAAATAGAATTAATAATTTTTTACTATTAGAAGCTGGTTATATTCACACACTGTTACCATATGATTGTGTTTAAAAGTGATTTTTGCATAATAGGTGCCCTTTAAATCTTGCCATAAAGCATAAGTTGTTTTAAATGCTGATTTAGGTCACACCGTCATTCAGGAAAAAGACTAATCTCTCTGCCAGCCTGTGCATTTCAGATGTCATGTGTTCGGCTGTGCTAAGAGGATTTCTCCAGATGCTCGGTTTTGTGCATGTGTGTTTGGGATGACGAAGTGGGATCTGTCCTTGTTAATGCACAAATGTAAATGCTGCTGTGCGTTTGTGTGTCTGGCGCAGGTGTATTTGTGTCTGCCCAACAGCGTGTCTCTGACTGAAGGTCACTGTTTGATCGTGCCAGTGCAACATCACACAGCAGCCACAGGCCTGGACGAGGACATATGGGGCGAAATACAGGTACACACAGTCAACACAAGTGCTCAAGCATCACTATTGCTTCTGCTTATGCATGCATAGAATCTGAAGTGTTTGTATGGATGCATATTAATAGCAAAATTTATAAAATAATAGTAAAATGGCAATGCAATATGTACAATTTTGCAGCTGATAAAGCATTCAAATTCTCTTTTTATATGTTTTTAAATATGCTAACTTATGACTGGTTCGTAATTTGTGGCATTAAATCATGTTCATGATCAGTGTTGGGTGTAACATGTTCCACAGTAACGCGTTACTGTATTCTAATTACATTTTTGGGAAACGCAGTAATGCAACAGACATTTTAAATGAGTGTAATTTGATTAGAGTTACTAAAGTCAGTGTAATTGCGTTACTTGCGTTACAAATATAGTTTTTAGAATAAAAAAATGCTTCTTTTAGATCACGTTTTCTGCTGCAACATCAGTTAAATTGCTGGAGAACGTGAGCTGAAATGGTTGCTGACTAGGGGTGGGTTTCCGAAAATCATCGTTAGCCAAGTGAGGTCGCAAGTGCTTAACTACACCTCTAGAGCTGTAGTTAAGCATAGTTCCTGGTTGTGTTCCATTTCCAGTTATCCCCCTGCTATGCCCATTAAGTTCATCTCTCTTAGGTGTAATTTGCTTTCAAAGTATTTTTACAGTTCAGTTTTAGCGATCTTCATATTGACATTTGCGCTCCCTTCGCAGTGCACTTTGAAAACATTTATGACATTTTGAACGCAGCCATGGCTCATGACAAAAGCTATAGGAGACCTATTATTTAATAGCAGGATTTATGTTGTCTCCACAGCTTGTGAAAACAAAAATATATAGCATACGTTAATGGTTTTAATTTATAGTAGTTATTTATTATTTATTATTATTTATTAAGAAATGTTTTTGAACTGTTTATGACATGTTGGTTAGAAGATTTCTGCAGTGGTTTGAATGCGTCACAGTAGACTCTTCAAAAAATATAAATAAATAAACAAACTATATCCTACTTAATAATAATAATAATAATACTGATAATAATAATAATTGTTATTATTATTCATATTATTGTTATTATTGCTTTTCTTAATAAATAGTCTACTGTAAATTAAAACCATAAGCAATTTATATGATTTATATATGAGATTAGAGTGTTAGCTAAGTGATTTTATGTTGTAGAATAGAATATGTAATGTTCTCAATGATATTTGTAAAGAAAACACAGGCCTTACTTAGTTAATATGGAAAACGAGTGCATGTTTTTACTAAAACTAATATTGGATTTTTTTTAAATGCATGTTCGTGTAAAACAATATCATTTGATACAAAAAATTGTTGACATTTTTTCTAAAGAAGTTGTTACTCCGCTCCGTTTAGAGCGTTATTATGGAGGTTTTATGTTGTAACTAACGTGGTTCAAACGATGCATCTGCGACAGAGAAACTACAGTTTTGGGGAAACACTGGTCACTTCATCGTTCATTTCCCAAACGATGCATTGAACTATGATAAATCAGCCACTAGTTATGTAGTTGTTTGGAAACGCACCCTAAAGTGGTTGCTTCTTCAAGTGAAAATACAGACATTACTTTGATTTCATTGAGCATCAAAACAAAAATATTGCTGTGAAATGCAGTCTATGTGCAGTCTCTAAAGATCTTTCGACTGCTTTCACCTCGACCAGCAACTTGTTCAGCACTTGAGCAGTAAGCATTCTACGAACAATACTTGTCGCCAAGAAGGACGGCGGTCCAACTCAGCATAAACAGGCTAAATTGGATTTTTTCCGCAGGATCGAGAGTGAAGGTATCTTCTGAATGTGAAGAGAAGCGTAGCTGCTTATGCGTCCGTTCATATATTGTTTCTGTTGTGTGCGCAAGTTTTGCTATTTCCAGTGGAGGTGCATGGCTTGTGTGTGCATATTCAGAGCGCATATTGCACACGCTCGCATTTTCCAAGCGCACCAGTTGAAAACCGTGAGTCACGTGACAAGATCTGACCGATCAGCTTCATATTTTGTATGACATATGCACACGTTTTGGTAGACTAATTACCTCAGACAAACACAACACACCCAAACACTGCAGTGCTTTTGCTAACTATGGATGTCAGTAACAACAAGTAAATGATGAGAGAATTTAAAGTTTTTAAAGAGCCCCTATTATGCATTTAAAAAGGTCATATTTTGGTTCTGGGCCTCCAACAACAGGCTCATATGCATGCAAGGTCAAAAAACACTTTAATTGTCTTATAATATGCATTTATTTTACCTGATTATCCCAACGACTCCCATATAATTCATTCAGCTATTAATTTGCTCCCAAAACCCTCCTTAGCGCAATGCTAATCTGCGCTGATTGGTTCGATGACCCAGTTGTGATTGGTCGACTGCGTTTAGCGTGAGACAGAGAGAATCGCCCACCATCATCAACATTGTTGAAGTAGTCAGAGTGTATGTATGAGCCAAGTGTGCCACAAGCCTGCTTTTGAGTGAAGGTCTCGGCTGTTAGATCGCCCCTTGGGGGCTGGCTGCAGTACAAGTCATAAAGCCCGCCTCCTCCGTGTTAATGAAGGAAACATGAGACTAAATAAAAAAAATTAATTACACTTGCAATTAAATGTTCTGAAAGATGGTTCTGGTCAGTTAAGGCACTGGTTATCGTGCTGATATAGGTGCAGATCTTTATTTTTGTAAAGAGTATGTTTTGAGCAGTAATTTAATGCTGGGCATGTCATCGTGATTGACAGCTGTGATTGACAGTTTCTCAAAGCACACGTCGGAGCTTCGGCAGGAGACTGAAGTGTTATTATTCGATTTCGGTGATATTTTACCATGATAAAATGAGTTGTTCAGCAGTAAACTATAGTTTCTGACATACAGGATCTGGTGGAACACTGTTTATTCGGTAAGGTCAGGGCTTTATCAGTTTGCTGATACACGCCTAACCACCCAAATAGCAAAATACACTCGGGCCAGTTCCGGCTAGACTCTCGCCTGCCGGAGACTTACCCCTCTGCCCGACTCCGTCTGCTGTACCTACGAGACCGGCTTGGATGCGCCAGTGAAAGACTGTCCAGCAAACACGCACAGTGAAATTGTGTAGTTTCTGCATTTTTAAGTAGTTGGAGCTTTGTAAATACTCGCGCTCGCCTCCCTCGCCATTAGGGGAAAAAAATAAATAAATAAATAAATAAGATGACGTTCACCTCTTACCTGATGTCTTTAACAATACATTTTCTACATGTTTGCAAAATGGAAGTCATAAGACATTGTCCCTATCCACCTTACTCTAAGAAAAGAGTGAACTTGAGGAGGGAAAGCTCAATAAGACGGGAAAGAGCAGAGCCAAAAAGTAACAAACAAATCAATCGAAATAAAAATGTACAAAAATCACAAAATATCTCAAAGTGGGCAAAAGTAATGCAAAATAATTTAGCCCAAACGAAAGTTCAGCAAAAACAACGAAAATCATAATCATGTTAGCAAAATACATAAAAAAAAGATATCAAAGTAAAAAGTGCTCTTCTCCGCTTTTCCTGACGGTCTTTTTATACCCCCGCGCCACGTCGCCCAATGATGATAGATCGGTCTCCTGACCAATCAACTGACGTGAAGGTGACCTACAGAAATGACAGGCATGGAGAGAGCAAGTGAGAGAGAGAACGCGAGGCAAAAATACAACCAATATACGGCTAAAACCGTAATATTAGTTTCAGACAAAACTGCAATGTATTTTACTGGTGAATATGTCATGTAAAAAACACTTTACAAACACATTAGATGTATATTTTTTCATTAATTTCATCGGAAACCTATCTGTCTAAATTAAAACTTAGATAATTAAAAATGAGCATCATTATGTCTGTGTCTGCACAGAGATCAAGCCTCTCACCTGAGAATGTGGACATTATGGTGTTTTTGAAGAAGAACTTAAAACTTAATCAAATATTCCAAATGTCCTTAGAGAGGAGCAGCCTGTTTATCTTTCACTAGTCTACACTGCAGTTATTTATTTAATTTCAGTTTACTTTCTTAAGATGGCTGCTCTAAAGAGAATTGTTTTTTCCTGACTAGTCTATATTGGAGGTATTTATCTAATGTTTGTTGTTTACTCCGGTATCCTGACTGTACTAAAATGTGATGGCAAAGTTAATAAAGAAAAAGTTTAGTTGTTCTTGTTATTAAGTGAATCTATTGTTCCTTAGCATTGCTGTTACGATGACATCAATCCCACAGCAAACAGAAACCGAACCGAACCTTGGCTCCAAAACCGTGAACTGAACCGAATAGTGCCTTTGGTGTATCGTTACGCCCCTACTCACCATAGTAAGCTATGGCGACATATCGCATATGTGATAAATGACGTCAGTACATAATAACTGGTTGTGATTATTATTGAACCAATACCGAATTGTCCGCGTCATCATCGCGGTGCACCAAAGAAACAATACATTTTGACACCCCTAATTAAATTACTGAAAGAGCTGCAGTACAGTTTTTTTTATAGGTAGATTTTATATGTTAAAAGTAACTTTAAAGGAAAGTAATTAGTAATCTATGTCGCCGAAATTTCGAGCCCTAGACAGAAAAGCATTGGGAACAGAGAGAGGGGAAGAATGGGCATAGGACCGACCTCGAGCCTGGAATCGAACTCTGGTCGCCCTGAGCATCATGGTGCTTTATGTCGGCGCACTTAACCACTAGGTTATTGGCGCAGTTTATTTATCACTTTTATTGTTAGTTTTTTTGTTGTTTATATATTTACTTTCTACATTTATTGTGTTATTTAATAACTATATTGATATTGTATATATTATATTGTATCTGCACAAAATGTTAATTAACATATTTGGTAAAAAAAAAAATGTTTGCAAAGGTTAATTCATTCATGATAAATATTCTAAAAATGGATAATACAGATACTAACATCTAAAAAACGTTATTTTAATTTATGTGACTTAAATTCGCAATCTCTGTGACGTGCGAAGATCTAGGTGCAAAACTGGAATGGCATCTGCTGTTTAAAACATATGCTGAATAAGTTGGCGGTTCATTCCGCTCTGGTGTCCCCAGGTTAATAACGGGACTAAGCTAAAGGAAAATGAATAAATGAATGATTAAAGCAGGTTTTTCTCTCTTTTACAGATGTTCCGTCGTGCTTTAGTTCGCATGTTCGAGTCTCAGGAGCTGGACTGTGTGTTTTTGGAGACTCATATGAATCCTAAAAGGCATCTGCACATGGTGTACGAGTGTGTGCCAATGCCCAGAGAGCTCGGAGATATGGCGCCCATTTACTTTAAGGTAGCTTGATGCAAACAATCTCAAACTGAGTCGGTAGAGAGCAACATTTAGAAACTAATGTGTGTTCATTTTCTTAATGGAGAAATAGATATAACTTTTTATAGATGCTTTGATTCAATTTTATATTGCTCTGACAGTGGTCCCAAACTCAATTTCTGGAGGGGCCACAGCTCTGCAGATTTTATCTCCAACCTCATGCAACTCACACCTGCTTAATAGTAGTGGTCTTGAACACCTTGATTAGTTGAATCAGTTCGATTAGGGTTGGAGCAAAACTGTGCGGAGCTCCAGGAATTGAGTTTGAGACCCGTGCTCTATGATATCTATATAGTAAATATGTGACTTTGATTTGCTCAAAAGGTTTATACTATCTGTGTAACTTATTTATTTTATTATTTATATGCTCATTTATAACCACAGGATTTAGCCCTTTAGTAAAAAACTCCGGTTTGACCTTATTTGGAATGGTCATGAATATTAATGAGCTCTGCACTGATGCTCAAGCATCTCATGTCAGCTTTAAATAAATGTTGTTTCTCCATCATTTTGGCAACAACCAAGACTTCTTTTTTCTTTTTCAAGACCCTCAGGGAAGATGAATATGAAAAATACTTAGGTTGTTATATAAAGCAATACTCAAAACGCACCGAAATGTTTACATTTCTAATTGAAAACTGTGTCTAGTTTTAATAAAAATAATAATTTGCTCACAGAAAATGAATAGGACTGTTACTACTTGTGTCTAGCTGTTTTATTTAAAGGTGCTGTATGTAAGTTGTTGACTCTTCTAAAGCATAAAAATACCATAATATGTGTGCCGATATTTAAGAAACATCCCAAGTGAACATACTTGTTTAACTGAAGAACAATGCTGAAGTCAGATATTCTGCTTTGAAAATGTTTTTCCGTGCCGGAACGCTGTCTTTGTTTAGGTAAAGTTAACCTGCACAATGCCAGTTTAGCCAATTATAAATCAGCACCCGGGGTTGCCTCGTTGGTAAACAGCGTATTTCATTCATTCATTCATTCAGAAAGACTCTGAAAGCATGTGTCCATGACTGAAATGAACAGTATTAGATGTTGAAATTAGATAAATTCAGTTCCACACAAGGTTATTAATAAGCAAATGACATAAATATTAAGAACGTGAGCAGGTTACATCACGCTTTGTGACGAGATACTCAGGGATGAGCAATTTGGCTGTTTGCACCAGACGAAACACGAAAGAAATGTACATACAGCCATTCAGAAGCACAGAATATGCACTCACTCACGAAACAGTAAGATTTATAATCTATTCAAACTCACATTGTTAGCATTTAGCAGTGAATAAAGCACACAAGGTTTACCTGAGGTGATCACTGCCATAGGTTTCACATGTGCACCTGTGAGAAATAGAAGCCGTTTCTAATATATCAATTCAAGGTGTTGGTTAGAACCAAAACTCCTTTTAATATGGAGAATATTCCCTCTGTCGCGTGTCGTTGCTTTTCTTTAGAACACAGTTTAAATCACTCGCTCCTGTACTCAATCTGGCAACCCGGGTTTGCATTTATTTTGATCCAGGAGTGCAATACCTAGTTCAACCACTGGGTGTCAAACGTACATACTGCACCTTTACTTGTTTTATAACTTATTTATGAAAGTACCACACACTTGCATGAACAAAAACACTTTTATTAATCTTCTGTGTGTTTGTGTTCAGAAAGCCATAATGGAATCGGACGAGGAATGGGCCATGAATAAAAAAGTTGTGGATCTCTCGAAGAAAGACATCAGACAGGCCGTGAGTTACTACTGTTATTTAATTTGTTTGTATTCCTCTTTGTGTCACGGTGGCGCAGTGGGTAGCACGATCGCCACACAGCGAGTTTGCATGTTCTCCCTGTGTTGGCGTGGGTTTCCTCTGGGTGCTCCAGTTTCCCCCAAAGTCCAAACACATGTGCTATAGGTGAATTAAATAGGCTAAATTGGCTGTATTGTATGTGTGTAAATGCAAGAGTGTATGGGTGTTTCCCAGTGCTGGGTTGTGGCCTAAAGGGCATCCGCTGCATAAAACATATGCTGGATAAGTTGGTGGTTCATTTTGCTGTGGCGACACCTGATTAATAAAGGGACTAAGCCGAAAAAAATTAATAAATGTATTCCTCTTTCAGTTTCAGTTTGTTGACGTTTCTCATATCTTCGCAGGTTCCTCGAGGGTTGCCGTACTTCTCTGTGGATTTTGGGCTGCAGGGCGGCTTTGCTCACGTCATTGAGAACCAACAGAAGTTTCCACACTATTTCGGCAAAGTAAGTCTGAGAATAATGTGAGTTTGCGACTCCAGCAATGATGAAATTTGTACATATAGTATGTGTATATATATATATATATATATATATATATATATATACAGGGCTTTACATTAACACCCGCCAAATGCGGGTAGATAAGGTTAGACAGCCACTCCCACTAGCCACTTTGGCTGGCTGAAACTCATTTTTAAATTGCCAGTGCTGGCTCGTCACTACAGATTAGACTGTTAGTTTATGACCGTTTGTCTATATGCGTACAAATGTGATCTTAGAATCGAGAAGCAGCACAAAAGCTGACAAAAAAAAGCTGACAAAAACAGCTTTAGAGCGAGCAAAACAAAGCAGGTGAATAACAAATGAGAGGATCACGCACACGGTGAGACAGGCTTTCCTCACTCACTGATGAGGGCTTTAGTATTGCGCACACAGATGATTTGATGCATGCGAGTGTTTCAAAGCTCCTGTGCCATTCCCTCACTCGAAGCAACCGTGTCTGTAAATGAAACTAGTGAGATGCTCGTGCACCCACAGTCCTTCAAGGGCAGCAGTTGTTGTCGCTTTCGCTTTAACCATTCTTTGAACAGATTATTAATTGGCCTAACATTAACCATGTGTGCGGCATCATCCTTTCATTATCGCGCACAGAATGTTTTTAACCCACTTTCTTTTGCTTGCTGTTATTTTTTTGTTTATAGTTTAATAATCGTCCTTTACAATAACATTGCTTTAATATGTTGTTGTATGCCTAGTTAAAGGTGCTGTATGTAAGTTTTTGACTCTTCTAAAGCATAAAAATACCATAATATGTGTGCAGATATTTAAGAAACATCCTAAGTGAACATACTTGTTTAACTGAAGAACAATGCTGAAGTCAGATATTCTGCTTTGAAAATGTTTTTTCCGTGCCGGAACACTGTCTTTGTTTAGGTAAAGTTAACCTGCACAATGCCAGTTTAGCCAATTATAAATCAGCACCCGGGGTAGCCTTGTTGGAAAACAGCATATTTCATTCATTCATTCATTCAGAAAAGCTCTGAAAGCATGCGTCTGTGACCGAAATAGACAGTATCAGACGTCGAAATGAGACAGATTGTTCCACGTGACGTTATTAATTAGCAAATTATATAAATATCACAAATTTAAACATGAGGTGAGCAGGTTACATTGTAATCGCGTGTCCTAACAACACTCTTCGTGACGAGATACTCAGTGATGAGCAGTTTGGCTGTTTGCACCAGACGAAACACGACAGAAATGTAAATAGGGCCTTTCAGAAGCACAAAATATGCACTCACTCACGAAACGGTAAGGTTTATAATCTATTCAAACTCACATTGTTAGCATTTAGCACTGAATAAAGCACACAAGGTTTACCTGAGGTGATCACTGTCATAGGTTTCACATGTTGAGATGTGAGAAATAGAAGCCGTTTCTTACATATCAATTCGAGGTGTTGGTTAGAACCAAAACTTCTTTTAATATGGAGAATATTCCCTCTGTCGCGTGTCGTTGCTTTTCTTTAGAACACAGTTTAAATCACTCGCTCCTGTACTTAATCTGGCATACCGCGTTTGCGTCTATTTTGATCCAGGAGTGCAATACCTAGTTCAACCACTGGGTGTCAAACTTACATCCTGCACCTTTAATTGGTGATCTGGGAGCCAGAAAAGACCACTGTGCGTAGTTTTAGATGTGTGAGAATATATACGTTTTAAATGTCAGCTGTTTTGTTGAATAAAAAGTGTATGTATACAGCAGTATTTTGCACTGAAAACTAATTGCAATGCAAGTGCAATGTATAGTCAGTATAGTCACCGAATTTTGTTCCGTGTCCTTTAGGAAATCCTTGGCGGGATGCTTGATCTGGAACCGAGACGCTGGCGCAAACCGATACGGGAGAATTTCGATGATCAACGTAAAAAGGTTCTCAAGTTCGCACAGTGGTGGAAACCATTTGACTGCACTAAGAGTGATAGCTAGCCAATCAGAGACTGCTTTACTTCATTCTGAGTTCTTATTGGCTGAGCCATTACATTTGTAAGACCTTTTTTAATGCCTGAATCTTTATTTTGAATGTAATACATGTGTCTGTTTCAGAAAAAAATATCCAGAAACTTGTAGATTTTAAACCTGAGTATAAAAAGACAGGTTTTATTGATGTGTTCCTAATGCTGTAGAGTTTAGCATTGTTTTACCTGCTATTGTCTAGTAAATCTTATTTTCCTGTGCAATTAAACTCCGAATAAAATATTACATGACTTCCAGTTGCTCGGCTAAATATGTACTTTGGCTTCCTAATCAGATCTTCTAGATGACATCTTGTTGGCTTGTTCTGCACCTGACCTTGAGTCGACTCCGCTGGGCACAGATATCCTCCGTGAGGTGACCATTTACGCCCTGCCATTGATTTAGACGTAGAAAAAAATCATTAGGGTGTTTTATGGCTGGGTTTTAGGTAATGCTGCTGTTCAAGAAAATCACGGTAAACTGTTGTGTTGCAAATTCAATTTGGACTCAAAGTATTTTTCAAAATGCATGGGCTTTTTGTCATAATTGTATATCTCAAATAATTTTTTACAAATAATTATATTTCTGACATTTTTCTTGCAGCTCTTGGAATTTGTAGTATACATTTTGCAATTTGGTCATTTTTTCCCTCAGCTTTCAGAGTTTACATCTCAGAATTCTGTATTTTTAAAAAGGAATTTTGAGCTCATATGGAATTCTGAGTTTACATCTAGAAATTCAGTTTTTTTCATGGAATTTCACGTTTATATGGAATTCTGAGTTTATACCTTGGAGTTCTGTTTTTTATGGAAATTGTATATTTTGGTGCAACTTTGGTTAGTTTATTTCGAATTCTGAGCAATACTTGTAATTCTGTATTTTTTATGCAATTCTAAGTTTACATCTCACAATTCTGGAATTCTCTCTTTTCTATGGAATTCTCCACTTATATGGAACCCTGAGTTTACATATTAAAATTCTGGCTTTTTCATTGAATTCCAAGTTTGTATGGAATTCTGAGTTTATATCTTGGAGTTCTTTTTTTTTTTATGAAATTCTGAGTTTACATCTCACAATTCTGAAATTCAGTCTTTTTTATAGAATTCTCAGGTTAAATGGAATTCTGAGTTTACACCTTGGAATTCTGCCTTTTTCGTGGAATTCGAAGTTTATAAGGAATTCTGAGTTTATATCTTGGAGTTCTTAATTTTTTATGGAATTTTGAGTTTAAATCTCACAATTCTGTCTTTTTCATGCATTCTGAGGTTGTCTTGGAATTCTGTGTTTTTTAGAGAATTTATATGGAATTGAGTTTACATTCAGAGCTTTGTCCTTTTTTATGGATTTTTTTTTACTTTTTAAAAAATTTATTTTAGGGAGGAAAAAAAAACAAAGAACAAAGTGGTTGTCATATGGGTTACAAAATCAAGTCACAATACATTTGAAGCACATTATCACATATTTTTCACAATGACATACTCAGTCCATTTCTGCCAATACTTGTTACACTTTTTTTGAATCAAGTCTTTGGTTATTTTTATGGAATTCTGAGTTTACATCTCACAACTTTGTATGGAACGCTTCCCATTGCAATTTTCCTTATTACAGATTTCTCTGTTTATATGAGACCCTGAGTTTAAATCTTAACATCTCTTTTTCATGCAATTCTGAGTTTATATGGAATTCTAAGCTTAGATCTAAGAATTTTGTCTTTTTTTATGGAATTCTGAGTTTACATCTCTCAATTTTGGAAATCTGTCTTTTTTTTTATAGAATTCTCAGGTTAAATGGAATTCTGAGTTTACATCTTAAAATTCTGTCTTTTTCATGGAATTCTGAGGTTGCACCTTGGAATTCTGAGTTTACATGGAATTGTATATTTTGGTGCAACTCTGAGTTTATTTCCAATTCTGAGCTTACATCTTGTAATTTTGTATTTTTTCATTGAATTCCAAGTTTATATGGAATTCTGAGTTTATGTCTTGGAGTTCTGTATTTTTTAATGGAATTCTTGGAAAGTTTACATGGAACTTGCATGGAAATGGAAAGTTTACATCTCAATTCAGAAATTCAGTCTTTTTTATAGAATTCCCAGGTTATATAGAATTCTGAGTTTACATCTCACAATTCTGTCTTTTTCATGCATTCTGAGGTTGTCTTGGAATTCTAAATTTTTTAGAGAATTTAAATGGAATTGAGTTTACATTCAGAACTTTGTCCTTTTTTATGGATTTTTTTTGTTTTTACTTTTTAAACATTTTATTTTAGGGAGGAAAAAAAAGGAAAGAAGGGGAAGAAAAAAACAGAACAAAGTGGTTATCATATGGGTTACAAAATCAAGTCACAATACATTTGAAGCACATTATCACATTTTTCACAATGACATACTCAGTCCATTTCTGCCAATACTTTGTACACTTTTTTTTAAATCAAGTCTTTGGTTATTTTGATGGAATTCTAAGTTTACATCTCACAATTCTGGAATTCTCTCTTTTTTATGGAATTCTTCATTTATATGGAACCCTGATTCTGAATCCTGAATTCTGGCTTTTTCATGGAATTTCAAGTTTATATGGAATTCTGAGTTTAGATCTTGGAGTTCTATTTTTTATGGCATTCTATAGAATTCTCATGTTAAAAGGAATTCAGAGTTTACATCTTTGAATTCAGAGTTTACATGGAATTGTATATTTTGGTGAAACTCTGAGTTTATTTCGAATTCTGAGGTTACATCTTGTAATTCTGTATTTTTAATGCGATTCTGAGTTTAAATGGAATTCTGAATTCCAGAATCTCACAATTCTGGAATTCTTTCTCTTTTATGTAATTCTCTGTTTATGTGGAACCCTGAGTTTACATATTACAATTCTGGCTTTTTCATTGCATTTCAAGTTTATGTGGAATTCTGAGTTTACAGTATATCGTGGAGTTCTGTATTTTTTTTTATGGAATTAACTTTACATCTCATTATTCTGTATTTTCTATAGAATATTAAGCTTAAATTGAATTTGGATTACATGTCAGAATTCTCTTTTTGAGTTTACATCTTGGAATTCTGGCTTTTATCCGGATTTCTTTGCTTCTGCCTTGCAATTTTGCTACTTTTTTTTTTTTTGCAAATATATATATTTTTAACATAGTTTACCTGTCAAAATTGATTTTTCTTATCTCACAATTCAGAAATATCTCGTATGTCAGAGTTTACATATCACAATTATTTAATTAAAGTTAATTTTAAAATGTCCATCCCACAATTCTGAATCTCTTATAATGTCTATTTTCCCAATATCAGAAGCACAATTCAGTATTTTTTTATGGCAAAATAAAAATGAAAAAAAATCATTTATAACAAGCACTACTAAATACATAAAAATAAGAAGAGTACGTTTTGATTTCATGCCGACTTTAACTGTTTTATTATCATGAGAGCAGCTCTTGTGTTGTGGTCAGAAGTAAAAACCGGACACAGTGTAGATGAGTTCATGAGTCCCAATCAAAGGTCACTCAGTGGTCACAGGTGAACATGAAGGTTGTGGTGTCGTGACCTCGCAGATGCTGTAATGTGTTTGTGCATTGATGTGCAGTCAAATGACATTACAGACATTAACACTCACACACAAATAATTAGAAGCGCACAAACACTGAATTGCACAATTTGTCACGCAGCGCTGCACACAGACACTGACTGGCAGCGTGAAGATCCCGATTCCGTTCACAATGCAGCCGCTTCTCTTGTAAATGTCACACACTCAGGTAACACAACTAATAAACAGCAGTTGTAGATTGGGTAACTGAATGTTGCTAATGTATTTTTTATATGAGCAAATTAATTATACGATTAATGAGATGTAAGATTTGACTGCAGATATTGAGTCGTAAGTTTCCTCATGATTTATAAATGGATTTATTTGTTCACACTTTATTGTATTCAATTAAAGGAAAGATTGAAAAATTTAAAAATAGTTAGATACGATACGATACGATACGATACGATACGATACGATGGATGGATACGATACGACGGATGGATACGATACGATAAGATACGATACTATTTTTATATATTGCGGATTAATGAAGAATCTATCGGAAGTCCAATATTATCTATTTAAAATATGGATAAGGTCAGTTTTGTTTATGGTAGCAAATAGCATAACACTAAATATAACATTTTAAAAATCTTTAGTTATACAGTTGATATCCTCTTATTGTTAAAATCAGCATTTATTTACTTTAACTATTATTACTATTTTATTTATTTATTTATTTATAGAAATGTCTTTAAACGTTAAACACCTGGTCCTATGAAGACACTTTTCAATAATTCATCCTCTATATATTTTGTATATATATATATTTTTTTTAAAGACCAAGATGGCGGCGCGTACACATCGCAAGGCTCGGCGTCTCTCCAGTTTCTGCAATTTTGCAGTATTTTTCCTGCTCATTTCGGGTCTGTTTGTGCAGAACAGTAATGCCTTTACATCGTACACCCGACAGGAGATCTTGGATATTGGTTTGTGCATTTCGGACAGTTTTATCAGCAATCTACGACTCATCCCAGAGATCGCCAGGACACCCGAGGCTGAGCGCTCCGTCCGGCCGGGCAGAAGTGCTCGGAGACGGCGACGCGAACGTAAACAAAGGCGGGGGAAGCGCGGCGGGCTAAGAGCTAAGCTAAAGCTAACACCACACCGGCTCTCTTTACCCAGCATCTTCCTTGCCAATGTACGGTCCCTGGTGAACAAAATGGATGAGATTAGACTGCGCATCAACCACAGCAAAAGATTATGGAACTGTAATGTCATGATTTTCACAGAAACATGGCTAAACAGCGGGATACCAGACAACGCTGTATCTTTAACTGAGCATCAGACATTCCGAGCAGACAGAGCGGCGGATGACTCCGGTAAGACCCGAGGCGGAGGATTATGCATTTATATTAACAAAGCGTGGTGCACAAACTCTGTCATCGTTGGGAGACATTGCTCTGTTAACCTGGAATTTCTGATGGTCAAATGCAGACCGTTTTATCTGCCACGGGAGTTCACCTCCACCTTTATAATCGCTGCTTATATTCCACCCGATGCTGATGCAAAGCTTGCTATGAATGAACTTCATGCAGCCATCAGCAAACAACAGACTGCTCACCCGGAGACTGCTTTTATTGTTGCGGGGGATTTTAATCACTCAATCTTAAAGACAGTGCTCCCCAAATTCCATCAAAACATTTTCTGTCACACACGTGGAAACAAGACTTTGGACCAGGTATACACAAACATGGCTGAAGCCTATGCTGTTACCCCCCTCCCCCACCTGGGTCAATCAGATCACCTTTCTTTGTTCCTCACCCCCCGATACTCACCCCTCATCAACCGTGTGAAGCCATCAGTGAGGACCATCAAAGTGTGGCCAGCGGGGGTAGAATTCACACTCCAGGACAGGTTTCAACACACAGACTGGAGTATGTTTGCTTCCCAGGCCACATGTGGCTCTCACACAGACATTAACAGCTACACTTCCTCTGTTCTGGAATACATCAACACCACCATTGACAGTGTTACAACCCAGAAACAGATCACCACATACCCAAATCAAAAGCCATGGATGAACAAGGAGGTGCGCCTCCTGCTGAAGGCACGCAACACTGCCTTCAGATCAGGGGATGCACAGGCCTACAGCACTTCCAGGGCTAATCTGAAGAGGGGCATCAAAAAGGCCAGCACTGCTACAAGCTAAAGCTAGAGGAGCACTTTTCCAACTCTGATCCTCGGCGCATGTGGCAGGGCATACAGGCCATCAGCAACTACAAACCCAGCCATTCCACACCCACAGCCACAAATGTCTCCTTCCTGAACGAGCTTAATGACTTTTATGCCCGCTTTGAAAGAGACAATAATGAACCCTATATCAGGATCACTTCCTCAACCGACCACTCACCCATTACACTCACCTCCTCAGAAGTCTACACCGCACTGAGTCGGATCAATGTGCGTAAGGCTGCTGGACCAGACGGTATTCCTGGGCGTGTCCTCAAAGCATGTGCAGAACAGCTCGCTGGGGTATTCACAGACATTTTCAACCTGTCCCTTAACCTAGCAGCTGTGCCAACATGCTTTAAAACCACCTCTATTGTGCCAGTGCCGAAACACTCCAGCCCAACATGCCTGAATGACTACCGCCCGGTAGCACTCACACCCATCATCATGAAGTGCTTCGAGCGGTTGGTCCTGGCACATCTGAAAGACTCTCTGCCATCCACACTGGACCCACATCAGTTTGCCTACCGTGGCAACAGGAGCACAGAAGATGCAGTCTCCATAGCACTGCACTCTGTACTCACACACCTGGACAATAAAAACACTTATGCACGAATGCTGTTTGTTGACTTCAGCTCAGCATTCAACACTGTCATACCCTCTAAGTTAATGATCAAACTTAGAGACCTGGATATAGACACGTCTCTCTGTAACTGGGTTATGGACTTTCTGACTAACAGACCTCAGAATGTTAGATCAGACCACATTTGCTCCACCACCGTCACACTCAACACTGGTGTACCACAGGGCTGTGTGCTGAGCCCTTTCCTCTACTCCCTTTTCACCATCGACTGTAGGCCTGTGAACAGATCCAACGCCATCATCAAATTTGCAGATGACACCACAGTGATTGGTCTAATCAGCAACAATGATGAGACTGCCTACAGGGAGGAGATACAGCATCTGGCCACGTGGTGCACCAACAATAATCTGCTCCTTAACACCGACAAGACCAAGGAGCTCATTGTGGACTTCAGGAAGGGACGAACAGGCTCACATGATCCCATCTACATCAATGAGATGGCCGTCGAGCCTGTATCATCCTTCAAGTTCCTGGGGACCCACATCTCCAAGGACCTTTCCTGGACCACCAACACCTCCAGCCTGGTCAAGAAGGCTCACCAGCGCCTATTTTTCTTAAGGCAACTTAAGAAGAACCAGCTGTCATCAGCCGTCTTGGTGAACTTCTACCGCTGCACAATAGAAAGCATCCTGACGAACTGTGTCACAGTCTGGTATGGAAGCTGCTCTGTTGCGGAGCGTAAGGCACTGCAGCGGGTGGTGAAAACTGCCCAACGCATCACAGGGACCACACTGCCAGCCATAGAGGACATCCAGAGGAAACACTGTCTGCGCCGAGCACGCAGTATTCTTAAAGATTCCTCTCACCCTGCTCACAGACTGTTTTCTCTCCTGCCTTCTGGCAGGCGCTTCAGGCTCCCCCGGACAAAAACCAGCAGACTAAAGAACAGCTTCTTCCCCAGAGCTGTCTCCCTCTTGAACTCTGCTCCCCACTGACTTTTTGCCCCCCTAATACACACCCCACTCTCCTCTCCTCATAACTCAGACTCATCATAATCACTGCACTACTTAACATTTGCACATTTAAAAATTGCACATATTCATTGCACTTATTCATTTATTTGAACTGTACACACCCACTGCACATGTACATTTGTAAATAATGCACACACCCACTGTACATATACATTTGTAATTATGTTTATCTATCTGCACACTTCTGATTATTAATAGCAACCTGTACATTTATCCATCTATTGTAAATCTCTGTTCATAGCTAACACAACCTGTATATGATGTTGATAGTACATCCATTTGTAAATATCACCATAATTTTTCTATAACTGCACTTTATAACTTATACCTGTATCCTGCACTTGCTGCTATTGCACTCCTGGTTAGACCTAAACTGCATTTCGTTTCCTTGTACTTGTACATGTGTGATGACAATAAAGTTGAATCTAATCTAATCTAATCTAATCTAATCTAGTTATTCAGAGTTGAACTGAAATGTGAAAATGCACATTATGGGCCCCATCGTACAACCGGCACAATAAGACAAGATGTGGATGGCGTGATTTGTTGCAATTTTCAGACAAGCGCAACTGTCATTTTCACGTTTTGCGCCACTTTGTTTAAATAGCAAGTCCATTTACGCCACTTTGTGGTGTACTGGTCTATAAAGGAGGTGTGTTAAGGCACATTGTTGGCGCGTTGCTATTTTGAAGAACTGAAATAGACCGCCCCATTGACCAACTAAAAGCTGCTCTAAAGTCCAGCTCAGATCGCGTTAGTTAAGCGCCTATGTGGGTTTAAACCAGGGGTCACCAATCTCATTCCTGGAGGTCCGGTGCCCTGCAGGGTTTAGCTCCAACTTGCCTCAACACACCTGCCTGGGTGTTTCAAGTATACCTAGTAAGACCTTGATTAGCTTGTTTAGGTGTGTTTGATTAGGGTTGGAGCTAAAATCTGCAGGACACCAAGTTTGGTGAACCTTGGTTTGAATGCTTACACATTGTTTAATACTCACTGTATGTACAGCAACACAAATATCTTTACATACAATAAAAAAAGCAATTAAAGGATTAAAATATTACAAAAATTATTATTTTCTACATCAATATAAAACCCACTGCCTCCATCTCGGGGGGCTTTTTTCAGTTTATTGATGACAATTTGTATAATGTTATTATTATAAGCAGTATTATTTATTATACGCATATTTAAATCTGTTTAAATAAAAACAAGTTTAGATTTGTCCACTTGTTGAGTTTGGGAAACGTCTGCATCACCATATGGGGATAAGAACAGGACCTGTGTTTGAATATAACTCAGTTTTTTGACCACACTTCGTTATTATTGTTCATTTATTCGTTTGGTATTCGTAAATATGTAGGCTAATGGATGTCTTCAGTGAAATGAGTACAACACCATTTCCTTACTCAACGAAAGTAAAGGAGTAAAAAAAAGAGATGTGTCTCTGATTGGTTTAACGCACATTATGCTCAAAAAACACCCATAAGTCATTAAGAGAATAAGCACAACCCTGTAGTAGATCATGCGCTGGGTTAAAATAGTAAAAGTGAATTCGACACACCCTTAATGCTTTTGTGCCAAGTTCTTTGGGCTTTGAGCTTGGATTATTAAAATATAATAATAAAAAAATGTCATTTTTGTGCTGTTTTTACCAAGTCAAATTGCTAAAACAATGATTGTTTTCATATGGGTTTCCCAAATAGCCTTTCTGATCGAAGTCCTTCTCCAGAAATGCTAATATCAGATTGCGCAAATAAAATAGTCTAAAAATAGCAACACTAGCCTGATTTCCAGTGTAATATAAAGTAAATCTTTAATTAAAAAAATTTAAAATCCTAAATTCAGATTAGGTGCATTTCTATCAGGTTGATGGATCGGCTAACTGTAGTATTGGTAACCTCGCAACCAACAACAAACAAGGCATAACAGTATAATATTTACATGGATGTAACATTTGCCTAAAATTAGATTTTATTTGGCAAACGCATTTTTAGCTCCCATTATTTACATGAACTGTTTTTTTTTTTGCAGTTCAAATCCATTTTGCAAGCATAAAATCTTTTTGTAAGTTGAAGGATTTTTATAAGAAATTTGACATCTTCCATTACTTATTTTAATGCAAACTTTTTTCAAAGTTCCCAAATGCAAATTAGGTGCATTTCCATCAAGTTCTTAGAGCATTTGACTGTAGTATTGGTAACCCAGCAACCAATAGTAAACAACACAAACAGCTGATTGGTCACGGGAGTTTATTTGGCAAATGTGCTTTTTTTTTGGGTCCATTTTTTATATTAACCCTTTGTCGCCCTAGTCTAAAACCTCCTCAAGCTAGCATGAAAACATTTTTGCAAATTCTAAATTTTTTTCTCCCAAAATATGTAATTTCCATCATTCATTTCTCATGCAATACTTAAAAATGTGCATCAACACAAGCTAATGGAAACCCAGCTATTATTATCATCCAGTCTTACAAATTAAAACCTGTTTGAAAACACTAATTCTTTTTTCAAGATACTAGTATTCAGCTTAAAGTGCAATATGAAGGCTTAACTAGTTTAATTAGGCAAGTTAGGGTAATTCATTGTATTCATTGTCAATAGGCAAGTCATTGTATAACAGTGGTTTGTTCTGTAAACAATCCAAAAAAAAAGCTTAAGGGGGCTAATAATATTGACCTTAAGAGGGTACTCACACTATGTACAGTTTCCTTGAACCGAGTCAAAGCACGCTTGTCCCCCTTCCCGTCTCCCCTGACGGCTAGCACTCACATTACATTCGGGCCTGGGCGCGCTTACATCATCGATGATGTGCTGTTCAGTAAGCGCTCTCGCTCAGCACAGTGGAGATTTCTTTATATTGTTTAAGTCGTTTGATATGCGGTGACACAGTCTAATATTTCACCGAACAGATCAGCCACTTTTGACACTCACAAACAATCATAAAGTCCTCGTGCTGCAGGAATTAGGAGGTTTGCGGAAGCTGCAGCTGTTATGCAGTGAGGGGTTTGCATCTTTAATAAACTACGATAATTTTGCATTCATTGAACAGTAAGAATGATTAATTAATCCATATGAAACAGTCCCTTAAAAGTCACGTCTCGCTTTCAGTTTCAGGCTCAGGCACGCTTGCACTCACACTGTAAACGTACCGGGCCTGAGCCTAAGTGAACCACACCTCTTCCTCGGCCAAGTGAACAGTGCCTGAGCCTAATTCAGAGCACTCACACTTCTCAAACTATCCGGAAAACGGGTCTGGGCACGGTTTGGATAGCATAGTGTGAGTATGTCCTAAAATGCTTTTTAAAAAATTAAAACTGCTTTTATTCTAGCCAAAATAAAACAAATAAGACTTTCTCCAGAAGATAAAATATTATAGGAAATACTGTAAAAAATTCCTGAATCTGTTACAATTCCTTTGTCTTCATGCTTGGTTTATGCTTTGACATGCACGGTCAACCCTGGAACCTTATATAAACCCAATCAACTGAATTGACCACAGGTGAACTCCAGTGAAGCTGCTAAAACATCTCAAGCATGATCAGTGGAAACAGAATAGACCTGAGCTCAATTTACAGCTTCACAACAAAAACTGTGAACACTGATGTACATTAGATTTTTCAGCTTTTATATTTTTTATAAATGTGCAACAATTTCAACAAATCTTTTTTCACATTGTCATTATGGGGGATTGTGTGTAGAATGTTGAGGAATTTTGGAATAAGGCTGTAACATAAAAAAATGTGGAAAAATTGAAGCGCTATGAGTACTTTTCTAATGCACTGTATAGCCCCCTTAATTATTAGCCCCCCTGTTTATTTTTTTTCCCCAATTTCTGTTAAATGGAGAGATTTTTTCAACACATTTCTAAACATGATAGTTTTAATAACTCATTTCTAATAACTGA
>CAIGQZ010000379.1:28573481-28586172 GCA_903798205.1 Danio tinwini
TGCTTGTGTGTGTTCGTGTGTGCATTTGTGTGTCCAAGTGTGTGCATGTGTGTGTGTGTTCGTTTGTGCGTGTCCAAGTGCGTGTGTGTGCGTATGAGTGCACTTTTCTGTGTGTGTGTGTGTGTGTTCGTTTGTGCATTTTTGTGTGTTCAAGTGCTTGTGTGTGCTTGTCTGTGTGTGCATTTGCATGTGTCCAAGTGCATGCTTGTGTGTGTGTGTGTGTGTGTGTGTGCCCAAGAATGTGTGTGCGTATGCATGCATGTCTATGCGTGTGTGAGTGTTCACGAAAGTCTGTGTGTGCTCATGTGCATATGTCTGTGTGTGCGTGTGTGTATATGTGTGTGCGTTCGTATGTGCATTTGCGTATGTCCAGGTGTGTGTGTGTGTTTGTTAAAAATCCAGCCCACTGTCATGCTAATCCGGACACCAGTATAATAAGAGCGGTCGAACAGAATCAGTCTCTCTCTCTCTCCAAATGTAATAAAGGAAAAGGAAAGAAAGGACACTTTGGCACAAAGCAAAATCAAGCGGTTTTAAAGCCATAAAGACTTTTTCTCACTGTGACATTATTTCCAAAACAAATCAAGCTAATTTTCCCCCACATTCCCATTAGCATAATGTGCAGTGTTGTAATTGCCGTGCTTGTCTGCGGTGTTGTGTTGGTATAAATCAGCTTTATTATTATCAGAGAGAGAGAAACCGCCGGCCGCTGCGAGATCTCTGAAGCACATTTGAGCAGGTAAAGCTGGATTTGAGCTATTAAGAGCTTTTGCTGAAATGAGGAGGATTGTGATTGGCTCATTGTTGCCGTGGCAGCGTGATAAAGGCAGTTGATTGGATAAGGCTTTAGGGTGTATTCTATTACAGGTAGATCAGCACTGTAAATCCCCTTTAAAACGGCACACAGACCAATCTAATAGAGAAGATGGGTTTACTCTCAGCTTTCACTGCATATTTCACCAGCGCTGAACTTGGTTGAATTGGATAAAACCTAACCTGCGGCTTTCGTGAAGTACAAAACAAGTCATGTAGACGCTATTTTTACTCTACAATTGGACAAAGGTTTTGATTTAAATGTGTGTTTCGATAGGAAATCCTATTTGAAGATATAATTGTATAAATTAAATGTTAAGAGCATATAATTTGAGACTGGGTGGCTTAGTGGTTATTACTGTGGCCTCACAGCGAGACGGTCGCTGGTTTGAGCACCGGCTGGGTCAGTAGTCATTTCTGTATGGAAATTGTTCTCTCCGTTTTGCCGTGGGTTTCCTCCGGGTGCTCCGGTTTCCCCTAATTGATTAACTAAATTGGCCTTAGTGTATGTGTGTGAATGAGTGTGTATGGGTGTTTCCTAGTGATGGATTGCAGCTGTAAGGGCATCCACTGCATAAAACATATGCTGGATAAGTTGGCGGTTCATTCCGCTGTGGCGACCTTTGATTAATAAAGCCGAAAAGAAAATGAATGAATGAATAATCATAAATAAAAAAAAGTGATCTGTTGCATAATGCAATGGTACATCAATAGAAGAACATATTTATGTTCATTAATTTCCTTCGGATTAGTCTCTTTTTTTCAGGGATCGCCACAGTAGAATGAACCTCCAACTTATCCAGCATATGTTTTATGCAGCGGATGCCCTTCCAGCCGCAACCCAGTACTGGAAAACACCCATACACACTCACATTCACACATTCACACACACACACACACACTGGTACACTACAGTCAATTTAGTTTATTCAATTGAAAAAGTTGAGTTAACTTAAAATTTTAAAGCAACCAGCTGCAAAGAAATTTTGAGTTTATTCAACTTCAGTGGTTAAAGTTGTGCCAAATTATTTTTTTTAAGTTGACCGAAAAGGCTGGTTTAAGTCAAGTTTACTTCATGGAATAATTTGGCACAACTTCAACCACTGAAGCTTAATAAACTCAATTTATTTGCAGCCGGTTGCTTTAAAATTTTAAGTTAGCTCAACTTTAAATTTTTTGAAAATATGGAGAAATAAACATTTAAAGTCTCCTCAACTGAATATTTTACTTTCATTGAACAAACAGTTTCAAACATGCAGCTGAATCATTTTTATGAGTCAATTCAACTCTGACCTCAAAAATATGTCCAAATAACTTACAATTTTAAACTGAGTTAGCTATTTGTAAGTTGGATTTTTTACAGTGTGGGGGAAACCGGAGCACCCGGAGAAAAGCCACGCCAACACAGGGAGAACATGCAAACTCCACACAGAAATGACAACTGACCCAGCCAAGAACCGAACCAACAATCTTCTTGCTGTGAGGCCAAAGTGCTAACTACTGAGCCACCGAGTCGCCCATATTTAGGTGTATTTTTTATAAAAATTTTGTACCAAAGTAGTTGAGAAATTGAGAAAAGTTTAAACTTTAATATTTTAAACTTTATATTAAACTTATATTTTATAAATGTTTTCCTAAATCTATTTGTTTTACATGCATTTGTTTGTTTTAAAATCTCTTTAAAATAATTATAAACAACTACAATTGTTCATTCATTTCTAATCAATGATTTATTTTATCTTTGCCATGATGACAGTAAATAATATTTGACTAGATATTTTTCAAGACACTTCTATACAGCTTAAAGTGACATTTAAAGGCTTAACTAGGTTCATTAGGCAGGTTAGGGTAATTAGGCAAGTTATTGTATAGTGATGGTTTGTTCTGTAGAGTAGACTATCGTAAAAAAATATGTAATGTGTATTTATATAGCGCATTTATTGTGTGTGGCCATACACCCAAAGCACTTCACAATCATGAGGGGGGGTCTCTCCACAGGACCACCAGTGTGCAGCATCCACTTGGATGATGCAACGGCAGCCACAGGACAACGGTGCCAGTGCGCTCACCACACACCAGCTATTGGTGGAGTGGAGAGACGGTTATAGAGCCAATTCGATGGATAAGAGATGATTGGGAGGCCATGATCGTAAGGGCTGAGAGGGAATTTAGCCAGGACACCGGGGTTACACCCTTACTCTTTACGAGAAGTGCCATGGGATTTTTTTATGACCACAGAGAGTCAGGTCCTTGGTTTAACGTCTCATCCGAAAGACGGCGCCCACTGACAGTATAGTGTCCTCTTCACTTTACTGGGGAATTAGGACTCACACAGACCGCAGGTTGAGCACCCCCTGCTGGCCTCCCTAACACCACTTCCAACAGCAATCTAGTTTTCCCATGTGGTCTCCCATCCAGTTACTGACCAGGCTCAGCCCTGCTTAGCTTCAGTGAGTAACCGGTCCTGGGCTGCAGGGTGATATGGCTGTGGCATATATCAAAATATAGCTTAAAACAGGCTAATAATTTAGACCTTAAAATGTTTTTAAAAACTAAAAAAAATTGGTTAAAAAAACAATAAGACTTTCTCCAGAAGAAAACATATTATCAAACATACTGTTAAAAATTCCTTGCTGTTTAACAAAAACAAAAAAAATTAAAGGGGGGGGGGGGGGGGGGGGGTTTGAATAATTCTGACTTCAACTGTATATTTAAAAACAACATTTGTAATGTTTCAGTATTTTACTAAAAACCAAACACTTATTGCAAATGTGTGTATGTCTGAATTAGTTATTGCAATGTAAAAAAATAATGACAGAAAGTCATATCAACAAATGTTTTTATTTTACTTTAATTTTGATCAGTTATTCAGGTTTCTAAACTATAACTAAACAATTGCAGTAACACATTGTTTAACTAAATATTTAGAGTCAGTTTGACTGACGTGAGATGAGATGTAGTTCATTTGATTTAACTAAATAATTTAAGAGAGCAAGATTTTTTTCGTGTATACAGTGGGATAAAATAGGACTGTAAAATATATTGCAGTATATTTATATTTAAAATGATTAGACTACATTTACCTAAAGTACTTTTTTTTAGTGGATCTACCTCAAAAGTTCAAGTACAATCCACTGTAATTTGCCAATTCTTTACAATTAAAGGTGAGTTTACTAACAATTAAGGAATAAAAATGATTTCTGCACCTTTTTTTGTTTGTAGTTGTTACTTTTCTTGCATTTGTACTTTCATTCATTCACCCTTAGGCTTATTACCTTATTTATCAGGAGTTGCCACAGCGAAATGAATCGCCAACTATTCCAGCATACTGTAGGTTTTATGCAGCGGATGCCCTTTTAGCTGCTAGCCAGTACTGGGAAACTCCACACAGAAATGCCAACTGGCCCAGCCAGGACTCGAGCCAGCGACCTTCTTGCTGTAAAGTGACAGTTCTAGCCACTAAGCCACTGTGCTGCCGCATTTCAACTTTGTGTAACCAAAAGAATCCACCATCATTTCAATTAATCGTGTGAGGTTATTGTGTCTATTGATGAATCCAGTGCTTTCTGGGTTTGAAGGAGTGTGACGGTGGTTTGGACGAGTGTGATGTGATTGTTTTTGTTTTTGTTTTTGTTCAGCAGTTTAATGGTGTCTTTGTGGTGTCGCTTGTGAATCTGGGTCGAGCAACTTCTGACTGCATTTGTTTTTTTGCCTTTTAGACCCCGACTATTCAGCAGGCCCTGCAGAGAACAGTGGAGTTTTACAGACAGAGGGAAATCAGGTACATGCTTTAAAGAGAAACTCACTTCATTTGAACTTAGTTTTTCTGAAAACAAGACAATATAGTTGCTTGTCTAGAAAATGCATAAGAAAAGCACATACACACAGTTGAGGTCCGAATTATTCGCCCTCCTATAAATTTTCTTCTTTTTCAAATATTTCCCAAATGATGGTGAACAGATTCAGGAATTTTTCACAGTATTTCCTATAATATTTTTTCTTCAGGAGAAAGTCTTATTTGTTTTATTTAGGCTGGAATAAAAGCAGTTTTTAATTTTTTATAACCATTTTAAGGTCAATATTATTAGCCCCCTTAAGCAATATTTGTTTTGGATTGTCTACAGAACAAGCCACTGTTATAATGACTTGCCTAATTAACCTAGTTAAGCCTTTAAGTGAAGTTTATTTATAAACTAATTTCGGGAGGAGCACGTGCTTATGATTGATAACAGCTGATCCTCATTAGCTAACACAGTATTCACCAATCAGATGATTCCTAGACCACTACAAATAACCAGAGTATCTTCCATTAACCATCTTCGTCTTGAAGAATCCCCACTTCCACCCCTACTCCTCCCATTTCCTTATCAGGGCAACACAGAGGCCTAATGGTTAGCATCATTGCCTCACAGCAAGAATGTCACTAGCTCAGGTCTCAACTGGCCGAGTCGGCATTTCTGTGTGGAGTTTGCATGTTCTCCCCGTGTTTGCGTGGGTTTTCCCCGGGTTCTCCAGTTTCCTCCCACAGACCAAAAACATGCACCATAAGTAAATTGACAAAACTAAATTGACATATAACTGCGTTAAAGCTAATCGTACACTCAATAGCTAATTCTCAACCCTCTCCTACCATTATTAACAGGGGGAGTTATCGAGACCTATCTGAACTCTGGCTCCCCTCTCGCCCTGCAACGGGAGGGAGCCCTGGGCTCGAGGATCTCTTGAGCTCAGGGCTCTCTCCCGGGACAGCATGCCAAACATGCTTTATAATCAATCATCGGCAAGGGCGAACTCGTGAAATGTCACTTTAATCTGAATACTAGTATCTTGAATAAATCTAGTCAAATATTATGTGCTATCATCATGGTACAGATAAAATAAATCAGTTATTAAAACTATCATGTTTAGAAATGTGTTGAAAAAAATCTTCACTTTCTTAAACAGAAATTGGGGTAAAAATATCCAGCGGGTCTAATATAAATATATATATATTCTCCTCTGACCTTTTGGCATCAGCAAGGCATTTGCACCCACAGAACTGCCACTCACTGGATATTATCTCTTATTCAGACCATTCTCTGTAAACCCTAGAGATGGTTGTGCGTGAAAATCCCAGTAGATCAGCAGTTTCCGAAATACTCAGACCAGCCCATCTGGCACCAACAACCATGCCACGTTTAAAGTCACTTAAATCCCCTTTCTTCCCCATGCTGATGCTCGCTTTAAACTGCAGCAGATCGTCTTGACCATGTATTTCCCTGAATTGTGAGCTCATATCTTGCAATACTGACTTAATAACTTACAATTTTGAGTTTACATCTCACAGGTCTGAGAACAAAAATTCAGAATTGCGAGTTTGCATAATGCAATTCTGTGATTAAAAAGTTGCAATAACATTTTTCTATTCAGAGGTGGGAACGGGCTTCCATAAATATCATTAGCCACCCCTTAAAAATTAATATTGTTTTCGGTAACACTTTATTCTGATGGTCTATTTGATTATTAGTAGACTGTCTGCTTAATATCTGTTGATACTGCTCCGAAACGGACATTTAACTGACTATAAGAAACTTTGCAAGTACATGTCTACTTACACTAATCCTAACCCTAACCTACCAGTCTACTTGTAATGTAATGAGAATTAGTTGACATGTAGATGCAATGTAACTTAAATACAACAAACGAACCATCAAAATCAACCTTGCTTTCTATTGGCTACAGAACAAACTGTTGTTCAGTAACGTGCCTAATTAACCTAATTAAGCCTTTAAATTGCACTTTAAGCCGAATACTAATATTTTCCAAAATAACTGCTAAAATATTATATAAGGCAGCACAGTGGCTCAGTGGTTAGGACTGTTGTCTCACAGTAAGAAGGTCTCTGGTTCAAGCCCTGGCTGGGCCAGTTGGCATTTCTGTGTGGAGTTTGCATGTTCTCCCCGTGTTGGCGTGGGTTTCCTCCGGGTGCTCCGGTTTCCCCCACAGTCCAAACACATGCACTATACTGTATTGGGTAAGTTAAATTGGCCGTATGTGTGTGCATGAGTGTGTATGGATGTTTCCCAGTGATGGGTTGCAGCTGGAAGGGCATCCGCTGCGCAAAACAATTGCTGAACAAGTTGTCGGTTCGTTCCACGGTGGTGACCCCTGATTAATAAAGGGACTAAGCCAAAAAGAAAATTATAAATAAATATTTTATCTATCTTCCATAGTTATCTTCTATTGATGAACCATTTATAACCATTATAAACTGATCACTTTTCATTATCATGTGAAAGTGATTTAGTTATGAAAGTAAATTTAGTTAAGTCAATTAATATGCTGGTTTAATGCTGTTAAATAAGGCGGCATGGTGGCTCAGTGGTTAGCGCTGTTGCCTCATAGCAAGAAGGTCGCTGATTCGATTCCCGGCTGGGCCTTTTGGCATTTCTAGAGTTTGCATGTTCTCCCCATGTTGGTGTGGGTTTCCTCTGAGTGCTCCAATTACCCCCACAAGTCCAAACACATGCACTATTGGTGAATTGAATAAACTAAATTGGCTTGTATGTGTGATTCCCAGTACTGGGTTGCGGCTGGAAGGACATCCGCTGTGTAAAACATATGCTGGAATAGTTAACGGTTCATTCCCCTGATAAATAAGGGACTAAGCTGAAGGAAAATGAATGAATGAAAATATTATGCACTGTCATCATGGCACAGACAAAAGAAATGAGTTTTTATAAATGAGAATTAAAACTCATATTTTATTATGAGTTATAATTATATATATATATAACTATTCTGTTTTCCTTCATTAAACAGCACTTTGGAAATATAAAAAAAATTATTCATATTTCACAGGAGGGCTAATCTTGTCTTCAACTGTGTCTCCAATATGTTTATATCAAGTTGGAATTACAAGTATTTTACATGCAAACGTAAAGTATAAAATACATTATAAACTACTTTCTCGTTTATATTGTCTTAAAGTGTAAAGCCACTACTAGACATCAACATATTGAGATATTATTAACATCAGCATCATCATGCTTCTGCTTTAAAAAATGTGTATTGTGAATATAATAATAAGTGATAAAATCAACTTGACACGACGTGCAAATATTTAAGCCTGACCTTAAAGTGTCCAAATACTTGTCAGGGCTGTTATCTCAACAATCGTCTGAAATGTTTGTGTTTTTGTTCTTCCTTTTGAATTATATGGTAAATCTCTTAGCCCGAGGTGAAGTGTAGCGATGTTTCATGTCAGTACTTTTTGGTTAAACTCGGAATAAATGTTAATGCGCTTCTCTCTTTCTCTCGCAGTGGACAGGAGTTTGTGCGAAACTTGTCAGATGAGCAGAAGTGTTTGTTCGAGAACTCGCGCTGCGACAGCCAGACCGACATCTCAGGAATACTGAAATACACAGCAACTATTTTAGGTACGTTCACGGGGGATTCGACACTTTACAAACACATTTTTATGCATAAATATCAGCTAAAAAGTGACTAGTATTAAGTGTCCGGTTCAGTGGTGTAAAGTAACAAATTACAAATACTCAAATTACTGTAATTGAGTACTTTTTCTCAGGAATTACCAAGTAATTTTAAAGATGTGTACTTTCACTCTCACTTGAATACATTTTTAGTGCAGTATCGGTACTTTTTCTCCACTACTTTTCTTCAACCTGCAGTCACTACTATTTTTTCTTATCTATGGGGATTAGAAAAATCAGTCCTGTGTTTCCCTTCCAATCAAATTGCACATTTAGGTAATTTGCATCATAATGAACTACCTCAAGACATGCGCAATGTCAGATTGAGTTGTACCATGACGTCATGGGGACGCTGCATTTAGTTTGGAAAAAAAAACGGGTTGACGTCAGAACTCAACGTCAAGCCAACGTCTATTTCCAACGTCCAACCTAAAACTAACCAAATATCAACGTCTAATGATGTAATAGCTTGACGTTGTGTGGATGTTACCACTATGACGTCTATTAGATGTTGGATTTTGGTTGCTATACCTGACAAATAAATGCCAGTATTTGATGTCAATATGACGCTTGTTTTGACGTTGGATTTTGGTCACTTTCTAACAACCTAAAATCAAGCAAATATCAACATCATTTTTACCATCTCCATCTCCTCTAAATGTAACAAATGTGAATCTGTGGATGGCTCCTTGGGACATCTTTTTTGGTCATGCCCAAAATTGTTTGTGTTTTGGAGCGAAATTTTCAACTTCTACTCTGAGGCTTACTCTTGTGACCTTGCCCCTGATCCAGCAATCGCTGTTTTTGGTTGGTCTGGCTCGCTTCGTGGCTTCAGTCACCAAATTAAAAAAGCTGTCCAATATGGAATGGTGATAGCTAAAAAAATATTCTTTGTTTATGGAAAAAGGCATCAAAACCACTTTTTAAATCCTGGCTTTCAGAATTCTCTAGCACTTTACATTTAGAGAGACTAAGACACAATCTTTCTGATAACATTGCTTGCTCTGAAGCCACCTGGAAACCATTTTTTTATTATTTGTCAAATGCCAAGGATAACAGTTTAAAGGTATAACCCTGTCATCGTCTGCAAGATCACCATATTGCCTGCGCCCACTGGCCTAGATATATATGTGTAACATTGTTGACCCATGTATAATACTGGAAAACTGATGTAATAATGGTTTTAAAATCCTTTTTTTCTGTCTTTTGTCCTTTTTTTCTGCTTTTTCTTTTTTGTCTTTATAATTGTTGTTGCCTTTTGCATTGCTCTGTGCTGCTTTGAGAAAATAAAATATAATATTTAAAAAACAAATATCAACGTCATTTGACGTCATTATTGGACATCAAAATAACGTTGTCCTTAGACGCTGGCTAGACATTGAATTTTGGTCACCTGACATTACGACCTAAATCTAAGCTAATATAAACATCCTATGACGTTGTGTGCCTGCTCGGCAATAACAAGATGCACTACAGAATGTTACGTTTACACACATCCACTAATTAAATGTAAATGCATTGTTTTACAGCGTAATACTCGCTACTCAATACTCTTGAGTACCTTTAAAAGGGCTACTTTTACTGTACTTGCTCTACATTTTTAGGCAAGTAATGGTACTTTTACTTGAGTATGATTTTTCAGTACTCTTTCCACCACTGCTCAGGTTTTAAAAACTGGGATTTATACTTTATGTGATAGCTGTAGTGGTTAGCGCTGTCGCCTTACAGCAAGAAGGTCGCTGGTTCAAGTCCCGGCAGGGTTAGTTGACATTTCTGTGTGGAGTTTGCATAATCTCCCCGTGTTGGCATGGGTTTCCTCCGGGTGCTCTGGTTTCCCCCACAGTCCAAACACATACACTATAGGGGAATTGAATAAACTAAATTGGCCATAGTGTATGAGTGTGTGTGTGAATGAGTGTGTATGGGTATACTGGGTTGCGGCTGGAAGGGCATCCACTGCGTAAAACATATGCTGGAATATTAGGCGGTTTATTGCACTGTGGCGATCTCTGAAATAGACACTAAGCCAAAGAAAAAACCTGAAAATATGGTTTGAATTTGGTTGAGATACAACTATTTGAGTGTTCAAAAAAAATTAATGTTGTCTTAAAATGATCCTACCTAAGTCCTTAGCAATGCATATTACTAATCAAAAAGTAAGTTTTGATATATTTAAGGTAGAAAACTTCTTTATTGAGTGTTGGGTTGTGGCTGAAAGGGCATCCGCTGTGTAAAAAACATATGCTGGATAAGTTGTCGGTTCATTCCGCTGTGGCAACCCCTGATTAATAAAGGGACTAAGCCGAAAAGAAAAGGAATGAATGAATTACTTTCGTGCAAAATTAAACTGAAATAAATCATAAATCAAATTATTTAATAAATATTGAATCAATTAAATTATAAAGAGAAAATATTACATGGTTATAATATTATACTTGATAACTAAAGCTGAAATAAAGCGATATACTTATAAGAAATAAATATTTATTTATTTATTTATTACATTTTGGAACTAAGCTTAAATTGAAAAAAAAAATTCTATTAAAATTGTATATTTAATGAATTAAATTAAACAAATAAATCAATAAAAATAAAAATAATGTTAAAAGTGAAATGAAATAAAATAAGTAAAAATAAATAAAATTTCATCATTTATTATTATATATTTATCAGTATTGACAATAACTATGATCATTTGGTAACTAGATCATTTAATAACCTGTTCGTTTTAATACATATAACTAACTTGTGTATTATTATTCATTCATTCATTCATTCATTCATTCATTTTCCTTTGGCTTAGTCCCAGGGGTCGCCACAGTGAAATGAACCGCCAACTTATCCAGCATATGTTTTACACAGCGGATGCCCTTTCAGCTGCAACCTATTACTGGGAAAACATCCATACACACTCATTCACACACACACCAGGGCTCGAAATTACTTTTTTACTTGGTAGCACCGGTGCGCCCAACTTCAAATATTTAGGAGCAGCAGCAAGAATTTAGGAGCACCCACAAAAAATAAATGAGCACCACTGCAATTTGTATATTAAGGGATTTATTGTATTTAAAAACAACATGAATTAGGACTAACAAAAACCAGAAACAACTAACTAATGCTGTGATGACATTGATTTTTGTGTAATAATTCCAAAATGAATGTCTAATAATTATAAAACCTTATTAATGATGATGATGACAATAATACAAACAATGAATTACATTTGTCATTATCATGCAGCTTGAATGCGAGTTATCTGCTCTAAAAAGACCTACTGTTCCTTCATGAAAAATAAATTTATAGTTTGCATCAAACAAAAATGAAGCATTACAGTAAGAAATATTTATTTTGCACTATTGTTTTTATATGCATGTCAATTGAATAAAGAATATTTCTGCTACAAAACAAACGCAAGATTATAATAAATCATTCAATTCAAGGCTGAAAGCTGCAAAGCATCTGATAGTCATCAGTAACTAAATAGAAAAATAATATACATCTCAAGAAAGAATGAACAAAAGTAAGGAAGAAAGGTCTCACTTCTGCCACTCTTTAAAAGTTTTGGTTTGGGTTTGTGTGTTTGTAAATGCTCAGTCTCGTTATGAGCTGATTTACAGTTTTCTGTGTTTGTGGAAAAGAGCAGGCGAATCAAACAAATCGGTTTAAACGTTCATTCATCCCCTCAGCTTACAAGTTTTTAAATTTAGGGTCGAATCATATTGTGCAATGTGCTTTTGTGTATTATGCGTGACATGCTTGTATGCTGCAACCAAATTGCCTTCAGGAAATAAATAAAGACTGACTGACTGACTGATTGATCGCTGTCACCGGCAACATTATTTGTAACTTTAGGTGGGCTTTGCAAACCTTAGTACTTTTCAGCAGTTTGCATTTCCCGCAGTCACAAAAGCTCTTTGTCACCTGACAGAGGAAAGCTTGAGTGATTGACAGCTAATATGAACCAATATAGCAGCAGGGAAGACCTATTCAGCACGTTTTTAGAAAAAAATCTAAACAAGTCGCACTACAACCATTACATGCAGTCGCACAAATGTGCCCAAATATATTATGAGGTTGCATAGGTTAAATTTCGGGCACATATGCGCCCAAAATGATTACAATTTCGAGCCCTGCAGACACTACCGCAAATTTAGTTAATCTAATTCACCTATAGCGCATGTGTTTGGACTGTGGGGGAAACCGGAGCACCTGGAGGAAACCCACGCCAACACAGGGAGAACATGCAAGAAAATGCCAACTGACCCAGCCAGGACTTGAACCAGCGACCTTCTTGCTGTGAGGCCACAGTGCTAACCACTGAGCCACTGTGTCGCCATTATTATTATTATTATTATTATTATTATTATTATTATTATTATTATTATTATTATTATTATTATTAT
>CAIGQZ010000379.1:28606833-28618116 GCA_903798205.1 Danio tinwini
TGTGTGTGTGTGTGTGTGTGTGTGTGTGTGTGTGTGTGTGTGTGTGTTCTCAAATGTAGGAATGAACACTTGAAACATGAAAGCGAAACTGTATGATACAAGTATGTGTGCATCTGCTGGATGATTGTGTAGAGGGTCGAGTTCACAGTCCTCTCATCGCCATAGAAACAGGGAAGTTTCAGAGTGATGAGACTGAGTACAGAAGTGTACGATCACACGCACACACACGCACACACAGCCAAGTCTTGCAGCATACTGCATTATTTAAGCAGAACTCCCCGTCTCTGCATAATACATCTATACAGCCGAGACAGAGGCGAGGAAAAACACACACATGCTTGCATTTTTTTCGCAAACACACACACACACACACACACACACTTCTACAACATACTAAACTTTCCACTGGCATCCTGAATTCTCGTTTGCCTCCATTAGAGCTTGTGAACTAGTGTGAAGTCAATATCTCTGTCCTGTTACATAACCAAATGCGGATGTGTTAGCTGTTGCTAGGGATATGCGAGTGTGTTTAAGTGATCGTTTTGAGTGCTTTCGCTTTGAAATGAGATTATTGGTGTACTTTGTTGACAGATTATCTTGCTTGTTTTAAGAAAAAACTCTTAATTTTGACATTATTATCATGTATTTGAAGTATTAATAACTCTTGGTTGCTATATGGTGATTTTTGTGGTCATTTTATATGTTTTTGCTATGAAATAAGATTATTTTGCTTACCCCAATTCATTGGCGGATTGTTTTGCTTGTTTTAGGAAAAAAACTCACTTAATTTTGACATTATTATTATTATCAGAGATGTATAGTAACAAAGTAGAACTACTTCACTACTGTACTTAAGTACTAAAAGGCTGTGGCTGCGTCCGAAACCGCATACTTCCATACTATACAGTACGCTAAAATCAGTATGCGAGCAGAGTAGTATGTCCGAATTCATAGAATTCGAAAATCAGTATGCGAGAAGTACCTGGATGACTTACTGCTTCCGGCGAGATTCTGAAGTGCGCATCCCATGCACGCAGCGCTATCCCATGATGCTCTGCTAGAGAATTCATGAATGGGAGTAAATCGACGCAACTGACGCAGGTAGGTCACGTGACCATGACAAAATGGCGTATGTAGTACGTCCGAATTCCATTCATACTTCTTACATTCATACTGTAAAGAACGTACTTTTCTAACTGCAGAGTAGTACGTTTAAATTCAAATGCAGTACCTACTGAGTAGTAGGCGGTTACGGAAGCAGCCTGTATCTGTACTCTACTGAAGTATTGTTTTTTCTCCTACATCTACTTTTACTTCAGTACATATTTTCGATGAGTTCAATACTTTTACTCCGATAATTTTTTTATGTGCTGCATCATTACTTGTTAAAATTATAAAAATGTTTTGAATCACTCCATACCCACATTATCACTGCCAGAGCAGCAGATGGCTCTGTCACAGCCTATATATATATATTAGAATTTGTAAACCATGGATCTTTTCATTCTGCTTAATCACGTGCCCCCAAAAAAAGATATTTAAAATAAACAAAACAATATGTCTTTTGACTGCTTTCTTTAATAACTACATAACACAATACTTGTACTTTCAGTACTTGAGTACTAAAATTTTAAAGGTGCAGTATGTACGTTTGACACCCAGTGGTTGAACTAGGTATTGCACTCCTGGATCAAAATAAATGCAAGTGCGGGTTGCCAGATTAAGTACAGGAGCGAGTGATTTAAACTGTGTTCTAAATAAAAGCAACGACTCGCGACAGAGGGAATATTCTTCATATTAAAAGGAGTTTTGGTTCTAACCAACATCTCGAATTGAAATATTAGAAACGACTTCTATTTCTCACAGCTGAGCAACAGAAACCTATGACAGTGATCACCTCAGGTAAACCTTGTGTGTATTATTCAGTGCTAAATGCTAACAATGTGAGTTTGAATAGATTTTAAACCTTACTGTTTCGTGAGTGAGAGCATATTCTGTGCTTCTGAAAGGCTGTATTTACATTTCTGTCGTGTTTCGTCTAGTGCAAACAGCCAAATTGCTGTTTGCGTGTTGTTAGGACACGAGATTACAATGCAACCTGCTCACCTAATGTTTACGTTCGCAATATTTATACCATTTGCTAATTAATAACCTCATGTGGAACTGAATCTGTCTCATTTCGACGTCTGATACTGTCTATTTCGGTCACGGACGCATGTTTTCAGAGTCTCTCTCAATGATAGAATGAAATACGCTGTTTTCCAACAAGGCAACCCGGGGTGCTAAAATGTAATTGGCTAAGCTGGCATTGTGCAGGTTAAATTGACCTAAACAAAGACAGCGTTCCGGCACGGAAAAACCATTTTCAAAGCAGAATATCTGACTTCAGCATTGTTCTTCAGTTAAACAAGTATGTTCACTTGGGATGTTTCTTAAATATCTGCACACATATTATGGTATTTTTATGCTTTAGAAGAGTCAAAAACTTACATACAGCACCTTTAAGTCTGGGTCTCTAGTACTTTATACATCTCTGATTATTATTATTATTTAGAAGTAATTTAGGTTTTAGTGCTTGCATGGTGATTTTAGGGGTTTAGTGGTCATTTTGAGTGTTTTGGTTTTGAAACGAGATTATATTGTTTACCCCATTGGCAGATTATTTTGGAAAAAACTTACTTCATTTTGACATTATTATTATTATTCATTCATTTTATTTTGGCTCCTTCCCTTTATTAAATTGGGGTCGCCACAGCAGAATGAACCACCAACTTATCCAGCACATGTTTTACGCAGCGAATGGCCTTCCAGCTGCAACCCAGTACTGGGAAACATCCATACACATTTATTCACACACATACACTACGGACAATTTAGCTTACCCAATTCACCTATACCACATGTCTTTGGACCCAGAGGAAACCCACACCAACACGGAGAGAACATGCAAACTCCACACAGAAATGCCAACTGACCCAGCCGAGGCTCGAACCAGTGACCTTCTTGGTGTGAGGCGAATGTGCTACCCACTGCGCCACCGTGCAGCCCCCAGACAAAACTGTTGTATAAATATATTTAAATACACACATCCTTTTATATTTGTATATTCATGTACAGAAAATGTTTGTTTATATTAATACTTATACTTTACTTGCCTAATGAACCTAGTTAAGCCTTTAAATGTCACTTTAAGCTGTATAGAAGTGTCTTGAAAAATATCTAGTCAAATATTATGTGCTGTCATCATGACAAATGGTTATTAGAAATGAGTTATTAAAACTATCATGTTTAGAAATGTGTGGGAAATATTTTAAAAAGAATAAAAATTTCACAGGAGGGCTAATTGTAATATGTCTCTTGTTGTGGTGTATTTGGGGCAGAAAAGAAGAATGTGTTTCACTTTCTCTATTTGATTCCTGTCACAGTGTTTACATTTTTTTTTTGTTCTTCTTTAGGATTTTTTTTTATATCTTCCTTTCTCTATTTCCAAAGTGTGGTCACTGAGGCCATATTTTGAAATCAATTGTGTTTCTTTTATTTGTTTTATTAATCAATTAATAATTTTTTATTAATTGTTTAATTTTGTGGATATATTACAGTCAAATAACACTGACGTTGCGTGTGTGCTTTAGGTGATGGAGCTGAAAGGGCAGATGCTTCACCTCCCCGAATCAAACTCCATCATGTTTCTGGGCTCGCCGCGTGTCGATAGGCTGGAAGAGCTGATGGGGCGGGGCTTACATCTGTCTGACATCCCTATTCATGATGCCACACGTGATGTCATTCTGGTGGGTGTGTCATGGAAATGACTTATAGTTAAATATAATATAAAATATATATATTTTTTACAAAATTCAATATTTTGGGATAAAACGGTAACAATAATATTATTCAGAATATTTGCAATAATTACTCTCTCTGTATCTGTAGGTTGGAGAACAGGCCAAAGCTCAGGATGGATTGAAAAAGCGCATGGACAAACTTAAAGCCACACTGGAAAAAACGCACCAGGCTTTAGAGGAGGAGAAGCGGAGGACGGTGGATTTGCTCTACTCTATTTTCCCCGGTGATGTGGCTCAAAGACTCTGGCAGGGCCTTCCGGTTCAGGCCAAGAAGTTTGATGATGTCACCATGCTGTTCTCTGACATCGTGGGCTTCACAGCCGTGTGTGCGCAGTGCACGCCAATGCAGGTCATCAGCATGCTGAACGAGCTCTACACACGCTTCGACTACCAGTGCGGCATACTGGACGTCTACAAGGTAAACAAGGGTTCATTTTGCCAGAAAATTTTGAATTATTATTATTTTTTTAACAATTGCATGATTAAGAGTTTTTTTTTATATATATTTACTAGTTTTTCTTTTTAATTGACTCTTAGTTAAATGTTTTGTAATCTTATTTAATGAGAGAGAGAGTTGGTCACTGGTGCAAATATATTTCAACGCAGCACGGAGACCTCCAAGTGGGAGGGACTTTTTACCACAAGGTGGAGTAGACAACTGAACCGTGCCTGAGCCCAATTGAGAGCACTCACACTTCTCAAACGAAGTGGGAAATGGGCCTGGGCATGGTTCGGATAGCATAGTGTAAGTACATCCTTAGTAACACCTTAGTAACTACACGGCCAAATCAAGCAATAATATTAGTTACCACAAAGCAACACTTTAGAAAGTAGACAGCATCCACGTAGAAATCACTTTAAGCACCTTAAAGGCTGATTTATACTTCTTTGTCAAGCGCACGTGTATGCTACAGCGCAGCCTACGCGTGGATGCATAGCCCCTCGCCGTGGCTGTCGGCGTTGTTGACACGCACCTCTCAAAAAATGTAACGCGTATGCGTAGTGCAAGCTCTGTGATTTGTCAGCTTGGTAGCGCTGACGAGTGTGGGCGGAGGCGAAAGCCGTGCGCCTGATGCAGCGAGTGTTTACAAGTGTGGAGTCCCGGATGGAGACTGTTGTTTTGTGTTTACCTTATGATTAAAGTTGTTGCACGTCCGCCGGTTCCTGCCTCAAAATGAGCGAATTTGAGCCACTTGTACATTAAGGAAGCGTTCAGAAAAAACAAAACACCAGCGAAGAAACTCGACACAGAGGAGCATAAGTAAAGTTTCACAAACTAATTTCGAGAGGAGCACGTGATATGATTGAGCACGTCTGGCTTCTCATCTGTAATCAGTAATAATCCAATCAGAACGATCCAAGCTTACTATATATGGATCATTTTCTTCCTACTGCTCTATCTTCGTTTTGGAAGAATCCCCCCTTCCACCCCATCTCCTCCTTTTCCTCCCTTTTTCTAAGGAGAGCTCTCGAGATCTACCTGATCTCGGATCCCCTGATATGCTTATTGACCGGGCGGGAGCCTTGAGCTCAAGTATCTCAGAGCTCAGGGTTCTCTCCCAGGACAGCATGCCAAACCTGCTTAAATGCTAAGCATATCTAAGTGGGAACTCTTGAAACACCTACTGCCAGCGAGTGTTTCGGAAGTGTTATTGCAGAGCAACAGAAACAGCACGCACAAGTATAAATGCACGGCTACGCATGAGGCTTGCGCCGTGGGCCACGCCGATCACTTGACGCAGAAGTATAAACCAGGCTTAAGCAACAGCCTAGTTGCTGTGTAGTTGATAAGTACTTTCTAAGGTGTTATTAGGTTGTTTGTATATAGTTGCTATTAACATCTTAGCAACTTCATGCCAGACTGAATAATAAACATACCGTCTGAATTCATTTTGTTTTCTGAAAAGTAGCTTTTCCATAATACTGGAAGAACAGTGCTCACTGTATTATCAATTACTATTTTAATAACATTTCATTTGGTTTTAAAGCGGACCTATTATTCAAAATCTCGTTTATAAGAAGTTTAAACACAGTTGTGTGCCAGTAGTGTGTGAATATATCCAGCTTCTAGTGATAAAAATTTATATATATATTTTTTATAATCACACTTGATAAAAACAGTCTGCAGAAACACTTTGATCGACATTCTTTGTACGTGTCATCAGAAGAGGAAAGCCACGCCCACTAGTGATCATCTCTAGTTCATTAGCATAGGACTTTAGTCTTGCTTTTGAATCTGTCACTATTAACCCGTTTCCACTGACTGGTTTGGTACGTTACAGTACGGGTCGGTACGGGTCACCTTTATCAGGCTTGCATTTCCACTACCAAGTGTACTCTTTTGGTGGGCGTGGGGTACGACAGAAAGTTTTAGTCAACGTTATTCTCGCTCGAATAAATGTTTACAGTAAAGCTGTATGGGTCCTTCACATATCATATGAGAAGCACTTCCCACAAAACAGATGCTTTACACACATAAATACTGCTGTATAAATGTTTATTACTAACCTTTCTATTAACATTATTTGATTGTTACTGCAGATCAATGACAGTGCAAAATGGCCTAGTGTAAGGTCTGTGATTATAATAGAAAATAAATAAATAAATGCAACATATATGAGCACATACAGACCCTTACAGTCTCCAATATGTTACCAATTACAGAAAAACTATACACAGCATACATTAAGTCCTTATTTGAGTTCAAAAACAGCACGCAACATATCCCACAGTCAGAGCAAATGTCTCATCTGTATCTTTAATCTTCACCAGCACATGCAGCCTCTGTTAGAAAGTAATTCCATCATTCTGAGTTCATAATAGTCCAAAAGGTGATGATAATAGTTAAACATGGAAGTTTTTTCATGATTGCTGAAATGCTCCTTTGTTTTCTCGCACGTCACTCTCGCATTTGTCAATTTCTAAAAGGATCGGGTTTCAAAAGCACGTCAATAATCAAGCGCATGTTATTATCATCAGCTCGAGAAGTTTGTTTTTTCAAAGAAGCGCAAGCGAGAAAGCGAAACTACTCACACTTTAGACGGGCTCGTAAAAAACTACGGGGCACATGGGTAGAATCTGCTTTTCTTCTTGGTTTGTTGCTGTTTGTCAAGATAACCACAAGGTTTGTTTGAGCTCGGGTCGACCATGGCTCATTATTATATGTATATATTATTACGGTGTAATGTCTTGGCTGTGTATTTAGAACATGGTGGTTCTTTTGTTTTCTTGTTGCGCAAGCGAATGACATATCTCTGTAAACAAGTAGCATTCAGCTGCGCGTCTAGCTCCGCCTTTTGGTACCCTTTGCAAAGGGTGACATAAAAGTGGTACGGTATGGTTCGGTACGCCTTTTGACATTGGAAACAGCCATAAAAGCGTACTGAACCGTACCGTACCGTATCGTATCACACAGTGGAAACGGGCCATATGCTGACACACAGCTCCGGATTGGCTAATCGGGAGGACTGGGAGAATTCCTGGTGGGCCGGTTTGTTTTTTGGCCGCGAGGGCCGGTGTCCCTAGCTGCTTGCAGTCGCACTTTTTTAATTTATTTATTTATTTGACCATAGCCTCACTCTTTTATTCATTATTTTGCTGCATCTCCGCTCTTTTTATTTATTTTCTTGCAGACCCGTTAGCAAAATGCAGCCTTAATGATGAAGTAACTATCATTCGACCCCAAACAGCGGCACCTTAGTGAATATAGCAATTCGAATAATTAATATTAATGTATATTACACCTGCTCAATGAAAATCAGATGATTCACTACATTAATAAATCTGACATAACTTGATCAGAAATCTTAAAAAAGCGGAGAAAAAGATTAAGCCGTCAATAGAAAGTAACCCTGTGGTTAAATGAGTCTAGCATAACAGTGCCTTTGTGGTCCAGTGGTCAACACGTTGCGTTATGATACCGCTGACCTAAGTTCGATCCTCATCTGAGTAATTTTTTTTTTCATTTTTAGTGTTAAGACATATAATACTGTTTGGGTTACTTATTTAGGTGTACATATTTTATTTGTATTTTTTGTGTGACCACCGTTACAAAGGACTGGATGTCTATAAAGAATTGTGCACAGAATATATATTCAGATATTACAGGAAAGTACACTGTAATGTTTTAAAGAAGAGTGTTGGAGATTTAGCTCCCCTTTAATGTTCTTATATTTATGAAAAACATTTGAAGTTCTAAAGCAGCAGTTTCCTTGACAAAGACGTGATAGTGTCACTAGAAACTGAATTGGAAATAACCTTATTTTAATATAGTCAGTCGTGAACTGAGGTGAGCTGGTCTAAGGCTTGAAACTCCAGGGCTGAAAAGGAGTCCCACTCCGGCCCTGTTGACACATCAGCATGTGTAGCTCTGCCTTCTTTTGAAAAGAGCACAATCTCATTTGAATTTAAAGCGACAGTCACTAAAGCGACACAATTAGGATGAAAGCCTAATGGCTCGTTTCCACTGACCGGTACAGTACGGTACGATATGGATCGGTACCGGTCACCTTCATCAGGGTTGTGTTTCCACTGCTAAAAGGGTACCAGTGGTACTCTTTTGGTGGGTGTGGTGTATGACAGAAAGTTGCAGTCGACGTCATTTTCGCTCGAGAAAATGTCTAAAGTAAAGCTGTACGAGTCGCTCATATATCATATGAGAAGCACTTCTCACAAAACAGATGCTTTACACACATAATTACTTCTGTATAAATGTTTATTACTAACTTTTCCATGAACATGAGTTGACACAATCTACACTGTATAAGCGCTATACAAATAAAGATGAATTGAATTGAATTGAATTATTACTGCAGATCAATGACAGTGCGAAATGGCCTACTGTAACGTCTGCAATTATATAAAATAAATAAATAAATGCAACATATATAAACACATACAGACCCTTACAGTCTCCAATATGTTACCACTTACAGAAAAAACTACACACAGCAGACATTTAGTCCCTATTTGAGTTCAAAACAACACGAAATATAGCCCACAGTGAGTGCAAACCTCTCATGATTAAATGTGTCTGTAATCTTCAGCAGCACGTGTAGCCTCTGTTAGAAAGTAACTCCATCATTCTGAGTTCATAATAGTCCAAAAGGTGATGATAATAGTTAAACATGGCAGTTTGTTCACGTTTGCTGAAGAAATAATGTGCTCCTTTTTTCCGGCTTCTCCATTGTTGTTTTTTTGTGCATCAATTTTGCGTTTGTCAGTTTCTGACAGGATCAGGTTTCAAAAGCATGTCAATAATTAAGCGCACGTTATTATCATCACCTCAAGAGGTTTGTTATTTCAGATATAGACGCGCGGCGAGCGCAAACAAGAAAACAAAACCGCTCGCGCTTCAGACTGGCTCGTAAAAAACTAGGGGACACAGCGTAAAATCTGCTCTTCTTTTTGGCTTTGTGGCTGTTCATCAAGACGATGACAAGGTTCGTTTGAGCCCGGGACCAGGGCTCATTATTATATGTATATATAATTAAGCTGTAATCTCTCGGCTGTGTATTAAAACATGGCGGCTTTTTTGTTTTCATTCTGGCTTGTTGCGTGAGCTCGTGACGTATCTCTGTAAACCAATAGCGTTCAGCTGCACGTCTAGCTCTGCCTTTTGGTACCCCTTATCGTGTTTGGTACCCTTTCAAAAGGGTGCCTCAAAAGGGGTATGGTACGATTCAGTTCGATACGCCTTTTGACAGTGTAAACAGCCATAAAAGCATACCAACCCGTACCGTACAATACTGTAGCAGTCAGTGGAAACGGGCCATAAAAGGGTCAGTTTCAGAGAGTTAGAGAACAATATCTGTGTGGTATTTTGAGCTGAAACTTCACACACACATTCTAACGACATCAGAGAGGAATTTTACATCTTGTAAAAAAAGGCATAATAGGCCTCCTTTAAATCCCTTTTTTTTTTACTGTAGAACAGTTAAAGGGCACCTATTTCACCCTTTTTTTAAGATGTAATATTAATATTATGGTTCTTCTGAGTGTGCCAGTTTAGGTTCAGTTCAAAACACAATTCAGATTTTTTTATTATGATGTGTTAAATAGTGTCATTTTGGGGGCATGTACACAGTTTGCTGTTTTAGGGGCGTGTTGCTTCACATGAAAAGTTTTGACTTCCCGCCCAACTTAACAAAGGGGCGGAGCCAAGAGCTCCCCCGCTTTGTGTATGGCTACAGACAGGCAGACAGAGAGAAGCAACATGAGTGAGAGGATCAGCATTCAGCTGTACATGTACGACTCAGACACAGACCAAGCAGAGAGGACAAAATCATTTGTGTCTTTGTATAGTTTTACAGCCAACTGTGTGCTAGTTTAAAGCTCCGAGCTTGTAGCCTACACCGAGACTAATAACCAAACACACTGAATTAACTTTGACTGAAGGGCATCACACACCAGATGCACCGTGACACGGCGCGCACATGACAGTTGAAAGTATCGCAGACTTCTGGCGCCGGTGTGTGTCACCTGATAGAAACTTATGTTTAGAATTCAGAAATGCATGCCGATGTGTGGTGCGACGCTGCTTGTCGCTGAGCGACGCTTCTGGTGTACGACCTGCTTGAAGCTATAACTAAAGGGCATCATACACCGGATGCCCAGCTCAGAGCCATAACACGGCACATCAGATGCGCACATTCACATGTTATTTAAAATGAAACTATTCATATAACGATCTGTGGCGCGGCAGAAATATGAACAGTGTCCTGAGCAGGGTTAGCGCGTCCATGGAGGCGACCTAGGCGTCAGAATAGTGAGCGAACGTGAGGTTCGAACGTGCTAGTTAAGATGACAGGGAGCTTCTGTGACCGCGGGAAATGCAAACGGCTGTAGTTTACGGAAGACCCAATGAAAAGTGCACATGTATGCAAACCCACCAAAACTCACAAACACTGGCGCGGAGAGTGATAATAACGTGGTGAATGTTGAGCCCAATGAGCCTTACATCTAAAAATAGAGCAAGGGTGTTTCTTTGGTGACGTCGCTTTGACTCACACGCTGAAAATGGCGGACGTGAAAACAAACTGAGCATATGGTAATGTGCACCTGTCAATCAATATTGGTGGGCGGGGGGACCGCACTCCTATGTCAAGTTGCGGTCGATCTCAAAACTGCTCCAATTGGTCCACCGTTTTTATGTTGTTAAATTGAAAAAAAAAAGGACTGAGTGTGTTTATATTACCCTAATAAGATGGTCTATACACTATACCTGCACATATGTCTGTTTAAACAGCTTAAAAAGTAGATTTTTTACCATAGGTGCCCTTTAAGTCTTAAGATTTATGGACCGCAACGTGTTTTAAATACTCCACTGTATTGAATTTCTGATCTGGGCATCTGGAAATACATCATCATTTAAAAGCTTTTAACTTTACAAGCTGATCTGTAAAACACACACACACACACACACACACACACACACACACAC
>CAIGQZ010000379.1:28636732-28663961 GCA_903798205.1 Danio tinwini
AAATAAGCTCAGTAGTTCCTTCTTGATGATGTCAGTTTGATGAATTGGATAAAATATGCTTACCTACGTCCCCCTCTAACCATTTGCTGCGTAACAGTTTGCTGCAAATGAAAGATGAGGAGGAGCTCAAAAATAAACCCCGCCCCTACTCAATATTTAATCAAAGTTGGAAATATGTCATGATACTAAAATAAAAGTCTGCAACCACTTCCAGTTCACATACACTTTGAATATATATATATATATATATATATATATATATATATATGTGTGTATGTATGTATGAATGTATCCATATATGTATATATAATATTGATTGCCTCTATACACAACAACAAAGACCAAGATCAGCTCTGGGAAAATGAAACAACACAGAAACAAATGAGTCATTATAAATGAAATAAATTGTCTATTATTTTATTAAATTCAATTAAACATAAATTATACATCAACAGCATGAACATTATTCTAAATGTCACCTTTTGTGTTCCACAAAAAAGTGGCTTAAATAAGCTCAGTAGTTCCTTCTTGATGATGTCAGTTTGATGAATTGAATAAAATATACTTACCTGGGGTCGCCACAGCGGAATGAACCGCCAACTAATCCAGCATGTGTTTTACGCAGCGGATGCCCTTCCAGCCGCAACCCATCTCTGAGAAGCATTCACACACACTCATTCACAATTTAGGACAATTTAGCCTACCCAATTTACCTGTACCGCATGTCTTTGGACTGTGGGGGAAACCGGAGCACCCGGAGGAAACCCATGTGAACGCAGGGAGAACATGCAAACTCCACACAGAAATGCCAACTAACCCAGCCGAGGCTCGAACCTGCGACCTTCTTGCTGTGAGGTGAACGTGCTACCCATTCCGCCACCGTGCAGCCCTTACATTTAAATTCAACATAAAAATAAAATTTGCGACCCAGCGACCTTCTTGCTGTGAGGCGACAGCACTACCTACTGCGCCACTGCGTAACAGTTTGCTGCAAATGAAAGATTAGAGGAGGAGCTAAAAAATAAACCCCGCCCCTACTCAATATTCCATTTTAGTTGGAAATGTCATCATACAAAAAAAAAAGTCTGCAGGAACTTCGTTCATGCAGACATTAATGCATTTTACCAATAAAAACATCACAAAAATCCAACCACAAATTAAAAAAAATTGTATATAATGTATAAATAAAACTCTAGCCTCTATACACAACAACAAAGACCAAGATCTTCTCTGGGAAAATGAAACAACACAGAAAAAAGTAATTATTATAAATAAAATGCGCAATCAACAGAATGATACACATGAAATAGGGCGTTATATAATTTTAATACATATTTTATATAAATAAAAGATGTTGGCGTCTGCATCTAATTGACCACTAAATTATATCACATATAACTGTATTGTTTCAAATAATTTGTGAACATGAAATGTCAATATAAGCATGAAATAATGTTCCATCGTCGTTCAGCAAAGTAGATATATTCACATAAAGCTGAAATATATAGTTGAAGTGCTTTTTAAAATAATAGCAAGTGATCATGAAAACCTTTATTTGATTTTACATAAATAAAAATAGCTTGCTGACAAATAGATAAAACCTAGTGTTTTAAAGAATAGTGACAAAATATATATAAAAAAAATATGTTTGTGCCAAACTGTGATCCTTAAAAGTATACAATCACAAAAAGGTTTATATAAATAAGTAAATAAAGACCGAATTTACATTTTTGTGAGAACTATGCTTTTTTTAAAAAAAGATATTTTATTAAAAAGGCTTTTATTATGTAATCAAATGTTTCTTGCTCTAAATCTGCGGATAAGAGTTTGAAATATAAAAAAAGTTTTTAAGTTTAAATCATTACACTAAATAATATATGTATTGTAAATCATGCTAGAAATGTCTGAATGATAATAAATATACGATCGAATATGATATTTCAATATTAATGATGCATACATATTTCCATATGGACGTATGCTTTTATATCATTTAAAATTCCCGAACTCAGCTTAAAATCAGTAATTGCTGAATATCAGAGAGGGATTTATTTTGACAAATGTATCTGATTATTGTAGTTTGTGATGCACCGGCTGGCAAAACCAACCGTCTGCCGTTTGTGTTGATTAGTGGCTTCATTTGCATGTTTGGACACTTACATTAGCCAGATGAGCTGGGGAGAGATTTACAGAAGGACAGACAGATTTATGTGGCTCGTTTGCATATGTAAAATCTTAATGAACAAGGCTGCGATGATCTCATTGCTCACAAAACGAAGCACAATTATTATTTAGAATACGCGCGGCGAGAAGTGGGCGTGTCTAAAAACTGACCCAGCACACCCATATAGGAAACACCTAATCACACGGTGAGAATTTAGTGGCCACGCCCATTTTAACGCGGTTAGAAATTAAACTGAAAACACGTTACAGGTAATATATTAAATAATATTAATATTAAATGACCGAGAAAACAGTGAATGTTATAATATTGGGCTTGATTTATAATATTTATCAAGATTTATTTTAATGTCGAATAAGTACTGGATTTTGGAGAACTGCTAAAACACGGTAGGAGTGTTTGTGGAAAGCTGTTTGAAGATATTTACGTTTGGGGCTATGTTTTGTGCTACTATTGTGCTAACGGTATCATATTTAATAATTAATTAGGTCCAGAAAGAGGATGGTTATTGTGTTTGTTGATGCTTGTTGACACTTGTCTTTCTGACAGGAGTCTGAAATGCCGATGAGTGGTTTCTGTATACCTTTTGTCTGTTGAGGGCTTTGACATGAAGGCCTCAGTCTGGCTAAAGTCTAGAAGGGATACAGCTGCGGATACCTAACCATACGTCACGTCAATATAGCATATTTTTTGCCTCAATGATGTACAATACAGTGATGAATATTTTTACATTGCTGTGAGCGTTGGGTTTAGGGTTGGGGCAGGGGTAAGGGTTAATAAGATCAATTTAAAGGGTAATTTAATAAATAATATTAATAATACTAAGTATATTTACTGTTTTTACATTACTGTGAGGGATAGAAGTAAAGTTGGTTTTATATTCACACATTCAGACTTTCTCCTTGATAATATAATCTAGCAACAACCCTCAATCCGCCTTTGTGTGTAATTGTAACATATCCAGAGATGGCAAAAGTACACACATCCTTTACTTAAGTCGAAGTACAGATACTCATGTTTAAAATGACTCTGGTAGATGTTGAAGTACTGATTACACTTTTGTTCTCAAGTAAAAGTAAAGAAGTATGGCCTGAAATATGTACTTGAGTAAAAAGTATTTATTACTATACTGTTTTATTTTCATGGTGGTAACTGCACTGCACATCATGTATACATGTATACAAAATAACTTATATTTCAATTTTTTAAAAACCTTTTGTTGCCAATTTTTAGCTGCAAACTAGCCAAGCAGCAATATTGTCCAACAACACCGCTCAAAAAAGTTGTCCTGTGTATCATCACCTGATCATTAAACTTTACGGCTGTTAAGAACAGCTGCTATACTTGTTCATATACTCTTAACACATAATTCTGTAGGCCTATATATTCATAACTATTAAATGTCTTAAATTAAACACTTCATTTTGTCCATACATACTTTTGATAAAATAAAAAATGCATATATTTGACAAATATATATATTTTTTGCATTATGCTAAAACTGCAACATGCAGCTCATATGATATCTCTTTATTTTTTGTTTTGTTTTGTTGTTTTCAGAGTATTGTGTATATTTTATTTAACAGATAAAAGTTTTTAATGCTTTTGATACATTTTTGCATCATCTTTTTTTCGCGTGATAAATTCCTAGTCCTTTGCATTAAATTTTTTATTCATAAGTCACCCAGGATAAATACTTTTACCCTGGTTTCACAAACAAGGTTTAAGGCTAGTCAAGATTAAATTGCATGTTTGAGCTGTCTCAACTCAAAATAACTTGCAGTGCGATGTCTTAAAATACATCAGTGTCATATCTTCTTTCCAGGTGCACACCAGTAATATATTTTTCTAAGGCCATTTTATAAATTTGGCTCAAATAGCCTAATTTAACTAAGACCGAGTACTGGCTTAATCTAAGCCCTGTTTGTGAAACTGGGCCTTGATGTTCTAAAATATTTCTGTAACAATCTATCTAACAAGTTTAAATGAAGACTACAGTGTATATAATATACATGTTAAAACAGTATAAATTTTGTATTAGGAAATATTAACAAAAAGAAAAATAAATCTAAATGCATAACATTCATACAATATTTAATTGGTATTGTACAAACGTTGATTAAAAAAAAAGCACATGATTGTTAGTTTTTTTTTTGGAGGGGGGGGGGGGGGACTTAAAGACTTTAACCCCATTTAAAAGGCAGATTTGAACAGGAGTCTTGTTTACCAGTGATCCGGTCGACCAAATGCGTCTTATTACCTAGTATAAACATGACATCAGTCACGTTCGCCATTCTTGCTCTTCCCATAGTAAGCTTAATAAACAACCTTACTTGCGGTGCATGATCAGAGGTTAAAAAAATCGCACTGCAACACGTGCAGGCACACGATGACAAAAAAACAACACATTGATTAAAAAGCTTTTAAATTGCGCAATGACATGAGATAAGAAAGATTGCGCCACAAAACACATTAAAACGAAAGTAACGAGCCCGATTAAAAAATGTAAGGAGTAGAAACTACAGATATTTGTGTAAAAATGTAAGGAGTAAAAGTAAAAAGATGTCAGAAAAATAAATAGTGGAGTAAAGTACTGATACCAGAAAAATCGACTTAAGTACAGTAACGAAGTATTTGTATGTTGTTACTTCCCATCTCTGAATGCATCCTTACCTAAGGACAAAATCGCTGGACATTTACTCTAAATATAGATCAAATATTCTAAACACCCAATACAAAATGCCTAGTATTACATGTATCTTTTTTGTAAATGTGTGTGTCATTTAAGTTTTTACAAAAGTATACACATTAAATAAAATATTCTTTAATTTTACAGAAATACTACTCAATGTGTATAATACAGGAAAATAATAAGTACATTTTAAAGTTATGTAACATAATGTATACAAAAATAATTTTGTGTATTACATAATATATGGTTATAGATTAGGGCTTGGCAATTTGACCTAAAATCAAAGTCTCGATTAATTGAACATTTTAACTCGATTACGATTGATTAATTTTTTTTTTTTTTTGCCCTCTCCGCATGGCCCACACTTGTCAGCGCTACAAAGCTGACCGATCACAGAGCTTGCACTATACGTCGTCGCGATGTGGTATGGAAAGTAATTGAAAAAATTGACCTGGATAATTTTAGGTTGTGAATGTCAATTTCGATTACTTTTCGATTAAATGCCCAGCACTATTATAAATATAATTGTAGTAAACATTAAAAACTAACTTGTTAAGATGTTATGGTTTTCGGTGGAGTCTAACAGTATTGAGGTACAGAAATTAAATCAAATGATAAATACATGGTATAGTCTTCATTGTATAAGTAATTAAACACAAATAATCTAAAGTGGCAAACTTTAGATTTTCTTGTGTCCAAATGTTTAAATTCACTTGAAATTGCATGAGATGTTGACATAATTATTGTAGATTTTACTTTTTAAAGACCATATCGGGTGGCACGGTGGCTCAGTGGTTATCACTGTCGCTTCACAGCAAGAAGGTCGCTGGTTCGAGCCCCTTGCTGGGCCAGTTGGCATTTCTGTGTGGAGTTTGCATGTTATCCCTGTGTTGGCGTGAGTTTCCTTCGGGTGCTCCTGTTTCCCCCACTGTCCCAACACATGCAGCATAGGTGAATTGAATGAACTAAATTGGCCGTAGTGTATGGGTGTGAATAAGTGTGTATAGGTGTTTCCCAGTACTGGGTTGCAGCTGGAAGGGCTTCTGCTGTGTAAAACATATGCGGGATAAGTTGGTGGTTCATTCCGCTGTGGCGACCCATGATGAATAAAAGAGACTAAGCCGAAGGAAAATGAATGAATAAATGAATGAATAAAATACCATTTGCTATATAAAGCTATGTTGATATGTCTATCTTTGATGCAAAATATCTTTAAAAGTTATATATAAAGTGTTTTTATATTTTAACATTTAGGGGAAATTCTCAGAATGTAAAGTATTGTTAATTTTAAATAAACAAAAATTTTAAACCTAAAAACTTGCATCCAAAACATTCCCATGGCTTGCATTTATTTATTTATTTATTTATTTATTTATTTATTTATTTATTTATGCAGCCATAATTTGACAATCCCAGAACATTATGTGAACCGATTATAATTAATAGGGATTTAAACACTTTATTTAAAAAACATGTATTTATAGTATATAAGGTTTATGACATGATGCTGGTTTGATGGTATCCTTGACTCTTTAGTTCCAGAGTCACTGCTGGTGTTTATATTGTCCTGCCATGTTCTGTGATTAGAATAAAGTGATTACAGCTGCATCTCTCTTCCTGAAACATCCCATAATAACATTACTACAGTAATCCGCTCATTACTCATTCATTCTGACATCATCACATTCAGCCAATCGAATTAAGGCACATAATTACGGCAATTGAGGGGCCGTGTGTTTGAGCTGCTGATTAAGCCAGGATCACTGGATGTCTTGTTTATGTAAATACTAAAATTAGTACTTTTGAGAAACTAAGCTTGAATGATACTGGGAAAATATGCAATATTGTTGTTATGCGATATTTCTTATGATATAACCAAACAATATTTCCTATCGATGGGAAAAATGTTGTTGTTTTTATTAGCTATTTAAATCTTATTTTTTTAATTATTAGCTCTGTTTTTTAAATGTTATTTATGTAATGATAATATTAAAATCAGGTAACATTTTCAGATATAATAAATTGTAATTAAGACAAAAAAAGCGCTGTTAAGATATAAACATTTCTTTTTTAAAACACTATGAATGAGTGGAAACCTCCAGAGATATTCTGACTCTGATTGGCTGTTGTCATTTTACTCTCTGGACTCCACCCACTAGTGTTTAGTTTCAGCTCTGGGTTTACCTTTGGGCCGCTCCAGCCAATAGCAGAACACCAACTATTTGAGAGGCGGGGCTTAAGATAGTAAGGCCAATCTAAATGCGATACATTTATGGCATATACTATTATTGTGATGATGATGATAATTTTGCAATTATATTGTTCAGTCCAATGAGAAACCGATTCAGTCAGCTGTCATGAAAAAAAAAAACATTACTAAAGAAATGTATTTATGCCTCAAAGTTTTATAATACTCAGGAATAGTTTGATTAAAACACTTACCTTCAGTTTAAGCACTGAATAAAATATTGTGTTTGTATTAAGGATTCTCCAATTGATCGGCCAGAGATCAGTATCGGCCGATAATCACATTTAATGACTCGAACGGTACTCGCTGATCTGGCCGATTTCATATTCGATCGCAGGTGTTTGTTTATGAGTTTACAAGCAGAGCAGACGCACATGGGTTATACATGCAGCAGATACAGCATGCGAGGAGGTAAATGATTTGTGTGGAGGTGTGAGGGATCGCTGCGCTCGCATCACAACAGCTAAAATACATACAGATGTGCATAAACTGTTTATACGTGACTTGCACGAGTGATGGTCTGTTTGTTGCAACCATTGTATATCCAGTGTTTTGAGCTGCTGTGACTTGAGCAGAGCAATCGCTCCTGTCTAGTGTCCCATCCATCCCTATGACCTCTCCCAGAAGCTCCGCAAGTCTCCCGCATATTTTTCTTTCATCATGTTCACACCCAAATGGTTATAAGAGACATGTTTAAGAATTATATGCAGCATCCTTTATTTATTATCTTAGGCAAGGTGAGATCTCCACTTAAGTATCATACTTAAGGCTGATTTATACTTCTGCGTCAAACGCACGCGTATGCTATGGCGCAGACTACACGCCATAGCCCTCACCGTGGCCGTCGGCGACGTTGACGCACACCTAAAAAATGTACATCAAAAATGTAACGCGTACGCGCAGCGCAAGCTCTGTGATTGGTCGGCTTGGTAGCGCTGACGAGTGTGGACGGAGCTGAGAACTGCGCGAGCGGGATGCAGCGAGTGTTTACAAGTGTGGAGTCCCGTGAAGGAGCTCTGGATGGAGACTGTTGTTTTGTGTTTACCTTATGATTAATGTTGTTGCACGTCCGCCAGTTCCCGCCTCAACAGTAAGGAAGCGTTCAGAAAAAACAAAACACCAGCGAAGAAACTCAGCACAGGAACATAAACACCTACTGCCAGCTAGTGTTTGGGAAGTGTATTGCAGAGAAACAGAAACAGAGCGCAGAAATATAAATGCAAGGCTACGTGCAAGGCTTGCGCCATGGGTTACGCCGATCACTTGACGCAGAAGTATAAACCAGGCTTCAGAGGGAAAATGCTTTATACATTATAGCTTGAAGCCTCAGAATCGGTACTCAGTATCGGCCGATCACCATGACAAGATATTAGTACTTGTATCGACTGCAAAAACCCTGATCGGAGCATCCCTAGAGTGTATATATTATATAGCTATATGGATATAGGCCCAATACCAATTCTATTTTTGTACCCCTAACCCTTTCCCTTGGCCCCTAAAAACGAGTGTGAAGGGGAAGGGATTCAAAATTTAACCCTAAAAAATAGGACAGCACTACACGTCACTACACTGCACACGTCATCATTTGTCATCGTGATCTCTTGCTTCATATGAGATCAGACGATGTCGACTGCTGTAGTTATTCCAGTTGTGTTATTTTTTGGTATTTATCTTCTGGAAATCCCTGAAGGCATATATCATGTTATCATAACAATCTAATGTGGCAATAAGATCATAACTATACTGTGCATTTACACAGCGGCCATATTCATGGGGAGTTATTATTAAGGATTACAGATAGTGAAATTTTTAATTTATAAAAGCATGACGGTAAAACATGAACCCGGTTATGAATATATTAAAACATGTGCTTGTTTGTTGTAAAAATTTGTAATAATGACAAAAAATACTAATTTGTGGCTCTAATTTGTGGCTACATCCGGGTGCAGCGAAACTGCTGTTGTAGCTGGTGTATTCTGGGAAATGTTCTTACCCCTTGGTTTCGAGTGTGGTCCTGAAAAATCTTCGTTTGAAGTGGTGTGTATACCCCTTCCCCTTAGCCCTACGCCTTCAAGCTAAAGAGAATTGTGACAGGGGAAGGGCTAAGGGGTAGAATTGGGATTGAGGCATACTGTATTCTGTTTCTCTGGCTTTTTGACTTCTAGTTATGCCTTTGAATCAAAGATAACTTTTGTTTTGTTCTGTAAATTAGTAATGACATTTATTCCTAACAAAAAATAACCTTTTATTTTCAAAATAAAAAAAAGAAATGTTTTTAGACATGTTTATTAATTTCTGTACTACAAAATAACATTGTTCTGATTTGGTGGAATAACCTTTTCAGTCACAATAAAAGAAAACGTGTTTTGTTGTTTGCTCTATAAATGCTCAATTGCGATATTTAAATTTTAAATGAGGAAAAATCATATATATTTACATAATATGTAATATTGGCTATCAGCACCCAAATCTAAAGATATATCAGTCCGAATTTCATATCAGTGTTATTCAATATTTATTCAAAATAACCAAAAATGTAATGTTTTCAGACATGTTTATTAGTTTCTATACTACAAAATAATTTTTTGCTGACTTTCAGTGCTATTTGCTCTAAAAATGCTCAGGAATTGCAATATTTTAATTAAAAAAATGTATACATATATACACTGCCTGTGAATTTGCAGGACAGCCTTTACTGACAGGGAAGTACATCAGAACCCAGCTCTCTTTCACTCTCTGTGGCCCCTGTGACCTGCTGGCGTGTTTGTGAGGTAATGTGTTATCTCTTCTCTCAGCTGTTACAACAGTAACATTACTTGTGGATCCAGACAGGAGCATGTCTGCAGAGCAAGTTTTTTCCATCGCGTTGCCGTCTATAATGGATTAGCTGATCGCCACGGCTGTTTAACATTAGTGTTTGTGTCACTGTTTGCTGAACAGTGCCAGAGCTGCACTGACCGTTAGAGCCAATCGCAGCCTTATCTGTTGAGCGTGTGATCGATCATAGTCGTTCAAGAACTCGCTTAACAACTCTCAAAAAGAAAGCGGGATAACATTTACATTAGTTTATTTGCTATAAATGCTCATGTTGTTCTGTGCATGTACTTGAGTTTTGTTTGATACATTCAAAAAGAGTGTTTTCTTTAAGCAGCTAAAATTAAAGGTACAGTTCATATATCTGCCTGCTTGTAATAAAGGACAAAATTGTATTACAAATAATATATAAATTATAAATTTTAATACAATAATTTTTGTGTTGCACCGTGATGTTGATATCAAATCAATGGCATGATAATCGTAACTAAACCGAACTGTGAGACCAGTGTAGGTTGACACCCTTTATATATAAATATATTAGGGCTGTCAAATGAATAAAAAAATTAACTAATTAATCACACTTTTTTGCGATTAATCATGAAAGTAAATAATCATGATTAATCACGAATCCAAAAAAAAAATTATAATCCAAAATACAGGCATTGCAAATATGGAAATTGAAAAATTATAAAAATAATAATAATAATAATAATAATAATAATAAAGTATTAAATATAAACAATTGTATTCATTGTAAAGTTGTATTGCGAGTTGAGAACATTAATTATAAAGTAGAAACAATTTTGCTTAGTCCTCCTTAACATTTAGCCAGTTGTTAAGACAGTCCAGTCTATTGACATTATCATGGGGACAACACACACACACACACACACACACACACAAACACAGAGAGAATGCGCAGTACAGTGCACTCCCTTCAGGTGATGCGACCTTAATTGTTTTATACTGAAACTTTCCTTCCTTGGTTTATGCATATTTCTTTGCACATTAAACACACGCAGGGCCAAAGCAAGCTGAACTGGCACTCTGGGCGAACAGAGATTACGCCGCCCTCAACCCGAAAGTGAAATAGAAAGTGACCGGTTCACGAATGAAAGTAAGCACCGGGAGGGAGGGAGTGTGTGTCGCGGATGAAAGTGAGGACCGGGGGTTCGCTCACTATTCTGTCGCCCATATATATACATATATATGTACATTTGAAGTCAGAATTATTATTAGCCCCACTTTAATTTATTTTTTTATATAAATTAGATTTTTATATTTTTATATTTTCCAAATGATGTTTAACAGAGCAAGGAAATTTTCACAGTATGTCTGATAATATTTTTTCTTCTGGAGAAAGTCTTATTTGTTTTATTTCGGCTAGAATTAAAGCAGTTTTAAAAAAATTTTAAAACCATTTTAAGGACAAAATTATTAGCCCCTTTAAGCTATATATTTTTTCAATAGTCTACAAAACAAACCATCGTTATACAATAACTTGCCTAATTACTCTAAACTGCCTAGTTAACCTAATTAACCTAGTTTGGCCTTTAAATGTCACTTTAAGCTGTATAGAAGTGTCTTGATAAATATCTAGTAAAATATCATTTACTCTCATCATGACAAAGATAAAATAAATCAGATATTCATATTAAAAATATGTTATTAAAATTATTATGTTTAGAAATGTTAAAAAACTCCTTCTCTCCATTAAACAGAACTTGGGGAAAATAAACAGGGGGGCTAATAATTTTGACTTCAACTGTATGTATGTATGTATGTATGTATGTATGTATGTATGTATGTATATATGTATGTATGTATGTATATGTGTGTAGGCAATAATTTACTGTATAATGTTGGCTATCAGCACCCACATCTATTATTATCGTTATCGGTCAGAATTTAGTTGTTAGTCGGAATTCCATATTGGTGGTATTTATTTCAAAATAACCAAAAATGTCATGTTTTCAAACATGTTTATACATTTCTGTACTACAAAATATATATTTTTTAAATTTTTGGTTTTGTTGGAATAACCCTAACTTTAAGTCTCAATAGAATAAAACACGTTTTGTTATTTGCTCAGAAAATACTCAATAATTACAATATTTTAATTTTAAATGAGGTAAAATGTTATATATTGGCTATAACATTTAATATTAGCTATCAGCACCCAAATCTTATAGGTCAGAATTCCATATCAGTGGTATTTATAAAAAACTAAACAAAAATGTACTTTTTTAGACATGTTTATTAATTTCTTTACTAGAAAATATATATTTTTTGCCTTTTTTGGTGGAATAACCCTGACTTTTAGTGACAATAAAAGAAAGCGTGATATGTTATTTGCTCTAAAAATGCTCAATAATTGCAATATTTTAATTTTAAAGGAGTCAAAATGTTATATATTGACTAAAATATTGGCTTTCTGCACCCAAATCTAAAGAGTTATCAGTCAGAATTCCATATTGCTGGTATTTATTTAAAATAACCAAACATTTTATGTTTTCAGACATGTTTATTAATTTCTGTTCTACAAAATACAAATTGTCCTGATTTGGTGGAATAAACCCTGACTTTCATTCACAAAAAAAAGAAAACGTGTTTTGTTATTTGCTCTGAAAATGCTCAATAATTGCAATTATTTTATTTTTGAATGAGGTAAAATGTTATATATCGGCTATAATATCGGCTATCGGCACCACGATCTAAAGAGTTATTGGTCAGAATTGCATATCGGTGGTAACCCAAATAGACACTAATATATTATAATACTTAAACTATATAAAAAATATCTCAGACTTTTTCCCATGATACTCCTCTCCTGAAACTCTCATGGGAAAAGTATGAACCAAAAGGCAAATAATTATTATCCAGCTGAAGCAATATAACTGTTCATGTCAACACACACACACACACACACACAGCGAGCAAACATTCACATGCTCGCTGCTCTGAATTCAGCCTGAACTATTTTGATCCTGAGAAAGATGAGAGACGCACGTGCTGAACGCAGAGCTTCATCTCCCTCAGGATTATGGCGGAGAAAATAAAATGAATTATCGGATTAGCGGCTTCCTAACAGCCTGTCAGACGAGCATCCTCATGACGACAGCTCTTAACAAAAACATACATTTATAACACCTTTGTGTCTCTCTTTGGCCTTTTTCTGTTACTGAATCATAAGATCAGATTGGTGCTAAAAGTTGAGGGAGACTTTGTGTGTTTGTGTGTGTGTGTGATGAGAAGGTGATAGTGTGACAGTGACCTGTAAATAAAGCTCTTCAGTGTTTTCTGTACTGAACGCCAAAGCTGCTGACCTTTTCTATCTCAGTGTCAATACATTGTCTTTTAAAGGGATAGTTCACCCAAAACTGAAATTGTCACCCTTCACTTGTCACAAACCTGTTTAACTTTTTTTTCTGCTGTTGAAAACACAAGAAGATATTTAGAAAAATGCTAAAAACCATTGACTTCCATAGTGTTTTTCTTACAGCCAATGGAAGTCAGTGGATGGAAAGGTTTCAAACATTTTTCAGAATAACTACTTTTGGGTATCACTTACAAGAGTAAATAGTGAGTATGTTTTTCATTTTTGGGTGAACTGTCCCTTAAAGGAAGATTGTGGTGAAGCTCTGACACAGAACAGGCATCCAAAGAGGAAATGTGTTAGAATAAATCTGCAGACCTTATTCAAACACATCTAAACATGCACTGTTTTATTGCACATTCATTAAAAAATAAATTATAAATTTGCACAGCTTACATTAACATTTTCGCAAACCTCTTGGTAATAAAAATAAAACAATTGTTTGGTGAAACACTAAACCAAAAACCATACAAATGCAAATGAGCGAATGCAAGTATGCCTGTCACAATTTCTATTTTTGTCATACGATATATCCATAGATATTTACATTAGATGTCACCTGCCCTGTTGTTGTCTATTGGAAGGAATGCGTCAATAGAGCAGCCATTTTAGTACAGGGTAGCGCTCCTTTGAAATTAATGTGGGACCAAGCTGTAGTGGAGGACTGTGGCCATCCAGAGCCAGAGATATACACATAAATCTATTAGGGGTGTAACAATACTACAAACAGGACCGAAACATCGCGATACACCAACCACGATAAGTATCGCGAAACTTTTGTAGCGTATCGCAATACTTTCACACCCCCTGCTGCCCATTGCTGAGGTTGACGTCACTTGTCTCTATCTAATTGAACCAAACATCTTTATTTTATCACATTTGATTAAATTGTATTAGTAATGGTGAGCTTTTGTTCTAAATATTATATTCTAAAGTTAGTATTTTCCAAGTGCAGGTTTATTTGAAGACTTAAAGCCTTTTTCGATGGATTATTTTCATTATTTATGATGTCAAAATAGGACAAATGAGCTCATGTATGGGAGAAATTATAGACCTTTCCCTGCTGAAAAATCCAGCTTAAACCACCCTAAGCTGGTTGGCTGGTTTTAGCTGGTCGACCAGCCTGGTTTTAGAGGGGTTTTGGCCATTTCCATACTGGTTTCCAGCCATTTCCAGCCTGGTCTTAGCTGGTCAGGCTGGAAAATGACCAGCTAAAACCAGCTTGACCAGCCTGGTTTAAGCTGGACATAGCTGGTTTTGGCTGGTCAAGCTGGTTTTGGCTGGTCAACTCTCAGCCTGACCAGCTAAGACCAGGCTGGAAATGGCTGGAAACCAGCCTGGAAATGGCCAAAACCCCTCTAAAACCAGGCTAATCGACCAGCTAAAACCAGCCAACCAGCTAAGGCTGGTTTAAGCTGGATTTTTCAGCAGGGTTGTCAGTGAGGGGTGGGTCTTCCCCCTTGCCATTATAAAATAGGGAGAAAGGGAGGCCATGTACTGGACAAGTCAATAAATATGCAGGACGTTCTACATAGCGTTACTCAGTATGAATGTTGCATCAAAGATTTAAATGTTACCACTCAGTGGGTTATGCCACGTGACTCACGTCACATTGTTGTGGCTTTGAGGCTCCACGGGATTCGAATTACTGGTCATAGTTATTTAAAATGACACACTATTACAATATATAATAAATATAAATATATTGTATTAAATATATAATAAATATATTATATAATATTAAATTACATAAAATAACTAAAAGGACAAATTTTGGACCTTTTGGCCGTGGGGGGTGGTTCGTTCGAACCACTCGAACCCCCCTGGCTACGGGCATGCTTTAGATGTGTGTGCTCTGCTCATCTCTGAGGCTGAGCGCGCACACACACAACAGCATGCAATCTCTCTCGCGTTTATAAAAACATGAATGATTCGAATGTACATCAATGAATGATGCGCATCCCGTGCTGCAAGCGTTAATTTACAGTACATGCTTTTAGTCATGTACCTACAGTGTACTCTAGTGCGGTTGAATGACATTTGTCCTGGGAGCACTGTACAAATGTGGCGCCGCTATTGACGCATGCTCAGGGTCCGTATGTGATATCTAGTGTATATATCTATGGTAACTTACAATGTTCTTTCCTTGTAACCGTCTGTTCTGTATCTCCACGGCGACTCTGCACATCATGGCGCTACACACTGTTTTTCAATGTAGAGCTTATGAAAGGCCCGACTGTCACTATGGTAGCAGGGATTCTGTTCAGGTAAAATGACAAAATAACCAGCAAAGACAGACTCATTTAGTGTGTTATTTTTAGTTTGTTTGCGTAAACACACACACACACACAGATACACACACACACACACACGCACGCACGCACGCACGCACACACGCACGCACGCACGCATGCACGCACGCACGCACGCACGCACGCACACACACACACGTGCATAATGAGTTTGAGTCATTTCATGTAATGGTGTTGTCTCGTCACCAGTCTTCCATTACTGTGATGTCATTAAAATCTTCTATCAGCTCTTTCTTTGGTCACGTTGCACCAGGTTTGCTTTTGTCCCCCACTGAATGCACATCCTTCTGGACAAACATGATGCGCCATTAATGCTGAAAATAACCAACTAAATTGCTCCATTTTCCACAGTGTTGAGTAGATATTCTAATATTTAGTAATACAAAAATATGGTGATCATCCTGATGGTTTGGGTGGCTGTGAATGTCTTTCTGTTCTGGAGAATGTTCATGTTGTACTACAGCGGACCACAGTATTATTATTTACACAAGATGCTGGGGGTAAGAACTCCAGTGTTTATGTCTTTTTTTCCCCTTTCTTTTTTTTGGGGGATGTTTCAGTTTTACTTGTATGTGTGTGTTTAGATTTAAAATTATGTGTTGAACAAAATGTTGACCTGTTTTACCCAAGTCACCAAACTAAAGGCGTACTCACACTATGCTATTCAAACCGTGCCCAGGCCCGTTTCCCGAATAGTTTGAGTAGTGTGAGTCTGAATTGGGCTCAGGCACGGTTCACTTGGCCGGCCCTGGCCTGGTGGGAAGAGGTGTGCCAGAGCGCAGTTCACTTGGGCTTTGGTGCGGTACGCTTGTGTGTGAGTGCAAAATGCGCCTGAGCCTGAAACTGAAAGCGAGACGTGACTTTTAAGGGACTGTTTCATATGGATTTATTAATCATTCTTACTGTTTAATGAATGCAAAATTATCGTAGTTTATTAAAGATGCAAACCCCTCACTGCACAACAGCTGCACCTTCAGCAAACCTCCTAATTCCTGCAGCACGAGGACTTTATGATTGTTTATGAGCGTCAAAAGTGGCTGATCTGTTTGGTGAAATATTTGACTGTGTGTCACCGCATATCAAACGACTTAAACGATATAACTAAAGAAATCTCCACTGTGCCGAGCGAGAGCGCTTACTGAACAGCGCATCATCGATGACGTAAGCGTGCCCAGGCCCGAATGTAATGTGAGTGCGGGCCGTTGGGGGAAACGGGAGGGGGGACAAGCGTGCTTTGGCCCAGTTCACGGCAACGATACATAGTGTGAGTACGCCCTAACTTGTAATTCATAAATGCCAATAGATCTTGGATCCTGGAAAAGTCATGGAATTTTGACATGGCATTTTCCAGGCCTGGAAAAGTTTTGGAAAAACAAGAAATAATTTGAACAAATGTCTGTATACTTGCATTAGGGCTGCACGATATTGGAAAAATCTGACATTATGATATTTAGTATTTCTGTGATATATATTGCGATGTGAATACAGTTTCACAGATGATTTAACAGGTTTATTTGGATTGATTGGGGGGATTTTGTAGAGGAGTGAATCTCCAATAATATATAACAAATAAATTACAAGCATAGATGAATAAAATATAGTAAAGATAAAAGTGAATGATAGTTTTCAGGTATTCACCATTCAGGTACAGATATTGAATAATTAACACTGCATAGTCTTCATTGTAAATTATTTAATCTTTATTAAAGTTACAATCAATTTCTTGTGGCCGGATGTTTTAAAATGTGAAATATTGAAATGCTCACACAGTCACAGGCCTTAAAGGGAGAGTTTACTCAAAGATTATAATGTACTCACTATTTACTCACACTTGTGGTGGTGTGGAGAAACCCTCATGATTGTGAAGTGCTTTGGGTGTATGGCCATACACAATAGATGTACTATATAAATACATTACATTACATTACTTCACTTGTTTCAATATTATAGGAGTTATTAAATTATATTCTTTTTTGTTTTCATAAAAAAAAAAAAAATGTTTAAAACAAGTGAACGGTGTAATGAAACTGGTGAGTAATTTTTGGGTGAACTATCTCTTTAAAAATGCAGATGATAAACTTTTACTCCATTAAGATTAAACTCTATATTAAACTATAATACCAACATTGCATATTTGTTGATTTGCCATTGTGTTCACGTGCTCAACAGAAATGACTGTGATTGGCCGTGAAGGTCATCAGTAGGTTTGGGTCGATGGCCGATAGACATCACAATGCTGAGCCGGCATCGACGATCCTCCGCCTCGCCCCCATTGCAAATCCGCTCGCGAAAAATACACACTCAGGCCCCGTTTACACTAATATGTTTTAGATTTAAAATGGCATTTTAGAACGAAAATAATCCACATCCACACTGGTATTTTATCTAGCATTTCTGAACAACCCTCCGTCCACTGAAACAAACACACACACGCACACACACACACACGCACAGACACACACACACACAGACAGACAAAGCCACAGCCACAGCCACACACACTGTCATGTGCTCATCTGAGCTCCAGAGAGCAGTGCACATCGGACAGCTTATCAAGGATGTAACGCTGGATCACGTTGTTAAACGTGAAATTTAATCAATATCAATTATTTAATCTTTCGCTTTCACACTTGTACTTAGTAATTTTAGTGAAAACCTCAGATACTGTTGGTTGGTTCCTGTTGGTTTTGCACCTTTTTTTACCAACCAAGTTTGTCAACGCCATTATAACGACACAGTTTACTCTGCCTATTCATGCCAGAATCCTGCGAAATAAGCGATTGACAGTTGGTAATTTGTGTGTAACTTATCTTTATTTATTTATGATTTGGTTTTGGGTAAACCAAACTCACCGCTGTTTACTGAGTGTAAACACAGATACAGGCACACTGGAGTATTTTAAAGCTTGATTCATCAGCAGATCGCTCATATGTCAGCTTATCAGACCCCCTAGTTTTTCCCAATAATTTTTTGTGATTTTTCGTGATAAAAAATTACTGATTTTGTGGAGGTAATTCCCAGAAATTTTGCGATTTAAAATATATATATAAATATTCACAAAAAATATATATAATATATATATGAAAAAAAAAAAAATATATATATATATATATAAGGTAGCCTACAATGTTAGGTGTGCAATCTGACACAATGACACAAATCATAAAAATAAGGCTTCTTTATTTTGGTCTCTTGTCAAGACAAGATCTAAAACATCTAAAAAAAATTTTTTTTCAAAAATAATAATAAAAAATATATATATATATTTTTTCTCTCAAATTTCACCCACCAGAGAATCTGACATGTACCTTACTCAGGACATGCGTTAGGGCTTCCCCTACCATAATACACCTAAAACACGGATTGGCGTAAAACTCGTCGCAGGGAAGCATTTTCTCTCGTTAATTGCAGGAAAAGTTAAACAAAATTCATTTATCGAATTCTTGATGAACCTCATGTTACCAGCCATACATGTAAAGCACAAATAATGTCCTTCAATTCGGTCCCGCCCAGTGGCTGTCATCCTTGAACCCATCATTGTAAGCTGCTTGCCACTGCAGTCTGAAGCGTGTTAAACACACAAAACAGCCAATTTGCGCCACAGGATGTCTAATCGCATCTTTGCATTGACTTCACATGTAAATCACTCGTGCTTCATTGGCATCTGCTTACTGCACAGGTTGCAAAACAATCCCCCCTCTTTCCATGTAACGATTGTGAGAGCGCAGGTGAGACGTCATTTTTTTGAGAGACACTCAAATACATCACGTGCGCTGCGTATTAAGTCATTTAAAACAATTCATTGCAAACTGAAATAAATATAATTAAATTATATATTTTTTGAATTTGATATTTTATAAGATTATTAAAATTTTTTTGCGTTTAATTCAGAATTTCGCAGGATTGCAAAAATGTTAAATTTTTTTGTTGATTTTGCGTTGAAATCAGCGATCACGGAATCGCGAAAAACTAGGGGGTCTGGCTTATAGACAAACCAGCTGATCGACACGACTTTAAAATGCTCCAGTGTGCCTGTATCTGTGTTTATACTCAGTAATCAGCGGGGAGTTCAGTGAACTGATGACCTTTACGGCCAATCACATTTCACAAATCATTTCTGTTGAGCATGTGAACACAATGGCAAATCGGCGCAGTTTAAGAACGCGCTCAAATGTTAGTGGAAAAGGTGATTTATTTGAACTGTACATACCCACTGTACATGTTTATTTGCAATTATGTACACACCCACTGTATATATACATGTGCTATTATTTTTTAATCTATCTGCACACTTCTGATTATTAATAGCAACGTGAACATATATATCCATCTATTGTAAATCTCTGTTCATAGCTAATACAACCTGTATATAATGTTCATAGTACATCCATTTGTAAATAACACCATAGTTTTATATAACTGCAGTTTATATCTGATACCTGTATCCTGCTCTTGCTGCTATTGCACTCCTGGTTAGACCTAAACTGCATTTTGTTTCCTTGTACTTGTACATGTGTGATGACAATAAAGTTGAATCTAATCTAATCTAATCTAATCATTAGCCCCTTTCACACAGTGATACCAGTATATATCCGGAAAAATTTTCCGAAAGGACTTTACCAGTAAATTTACAAAAGTGCTGTTCACATAGGCAAAGATGTTACAGAAGTTTTCCTAAAAAAAAAAAACTATTCACACATCCATTCCACAATACCGGTAAGAAATGAGCTGCGCTTGTATTTGTAAACATTTGACTACATTACAAACTCTGTGGATGGTTAAGTATTGTGAACAACTTCGATGAAAACATATAGAGAAACACTTTCGCATGTCGAGATGCTCATAATATGTGTGTGTGTGCTGGAGCTCACCGGCTGCTTCACATGCACACGCGTCAAGCAACTGAAGGAAGCAGAGCTTGAAGGTAAACAAACAGCGGTTTATCATAAGCATTTTATCGATATTTTTTTTACACAGTTGACATTCAGAAGGAACATAGAAACATTATCCGACTAACATCTAGCAGCTAAATAAGTCTGGAAAAGTATTCAAAGGCTTTTATTTTATAAACAGCGTGGATGTGAATGCGTCTGAGTGTTCTGGCTGGGGTACACGTCTTATATCAGTGTGTTCTAAGTGTGAACGTGCTCTATCTGGCAGTTTTTCTTCTGCGTTCACACAGTTCCGGCAATTTACCAGTAATGTTACAACTTCTCTTTCCGGAAAATTGCTGGAAAAAGGGCCTGTTCACACATACAGATCTTTCCAAAAAATTGCTGGTAATTTTCCGGAAAGGTCTGTATGTGTGAAAGGGGCTATATTCATAGTATATAAATTTCTTGCTTCGCAGTCGCAAATGGTTAGGACAACAAATTTTAACATAGGTTAGGAGGACATGGTGTTAATCTGCGATAACAACCGCCTGGATTCATTAATTAATCCTGGTCCGTTGTTTTGGTGCAGAAATGCACAGGGCTTAAAGTATTCCGGCACTGTGCCGGATCTCTGGCGTGCGACCGTGAGGGAAAAAAATAACATTTTAGAGCCTGCGCATGCTGTTTAATTAGGGATGCTCAAAAATAATCGATTAACCATTAACCGAAAGAGTGCATTTGTAACCCATTAATGGTATCAGTTAAACAATAAAAAATATTATTTGATATATATTTAAAGTTTGGCTGCATAAGGGGCTGATCACAGCGAACGCGATGTATGTGTTGAGATCTGTTGAATGGTTTACTAACGGCCGCGAGTGTTTAAGTGAGTCTTTGCCGTTGCGCGCTGTGTGCTCAAGCGGAAAAAGCATGTTACGTCAGTCGCGTCTTTTTTCATTCTTCAATCAAATGAAAGCACTGCAGGGTTTCTGTTGAGGTGACCGCAAAGTTTGTGTTGTCAAGGCGACTATGGCGAACTTTTAAAGATGGAGGAGAGACTTGTGGTCGCTGTTTCAAGTTATCCAGAGCTGTATTACTTTACAGATCTTGAATATCACAATATTATAGCTGATTAAGTCGTTTCCTAGTGACATACAAAAGAGCACCGTACTTTTTTTTCTTGTCAACATAAAGGCAGTGCGCCTCGCTTTTTTAGAATGGAAAGGTGTGCTCTTTGTGATCTGCCCTAAATATGCAACAAATATTTGTTAACTCACAGGACAGTAACACATGCAAAACACACGTGTCTACAGATGTATTTGCCAAAGAAGCAAAATGAAAGAAGGATATTTCTGGTCACAGTTTGACACAGATGAGGTGACTAAACCATCGCTGATGCTTATGGCCTCTGTGCTGTTGATGATTTAGTGTACAACCAACAAACCAACCTTTTTTCCATTTGGAAAATTACAGGTATTAATAGTTCTTATATAATATCAGTTTTCAAAATAGCCTACATAATCTATGAATTTAACAAATCCAAAGATGTTCTTGATTTTTGTATAATGATAACTCCGCACCAAACTGAGGCTTTCATTTTACAGCTTATAAAACATGTATGCAAATTAATGCAATATCATATGTAAACAAGAAAATTGTTATATAAAAAGTAGGGCTGTCAATTGATTAAAAAAATTAACTAATTAATCACACCTTTTTTTGTGATTAATCATGAATAAAAAAAATCCAAAATGCAGGCATTGCAAATATGGAAATTGGAAAAAAAAAAAATAATAATAATAATAAAGTATTAATTACAAACAATTGTACTCATTGTAAAGTTGTATTGTGAGTTGAGAACATTAATTATAAAGTAGAAACAATTTTGCTCAGTCCTCCTTAACATTTAGCCAGTTGCTAAGACAGTCCAGGGAGAGAGAGAGAGAGAGAGAGAGAACAGTACAGCGCACTCCCTTCAGGTGATGCAACCTTAGTTGTTTTATACTGAGACTTTCCTTCTAAAAGCTCTTCCTTGGTTTTATCCATATTTCTTTGCACATTAAACACACGCAGAGATGGAGCAAGCTGAACTGGCTCTCCAGGCGAACGGCAATCATTCCGCCCGCCCTCAACTCGAAAGTGAAATAAAAAGTGACCGGTTCGCGGGATGAAAGGAAGGACCGGGTGGGAGGGGGTGGGTGTCGCGGATGAAAGTAAGAACCGGGGGGGGGGGGGGGGGGGGGGGGGTGGTGTTCACTCACTATTCTACGGCCGCCTAGGTCGCCTCTACGGATGTGCCGGCCCTGAACACACGTCGGCCACAACAGGAAATTAAAAAAAACTGCAACTGCGTTAAATGCGTTAATTTTTTTTAACGCTTTAAATATTTCAAATTAATCTGGTGCGTTAACGCGCTAATTTTGGCAGCCCTAATAAAAAGTCAACATATGAGCCTTGAGGTTCATTGTCGTTTTCTTCCATCACACGCAGCGCGCGCACACATGAACCACGAGTGAGGAGGAAATAGGTCATAATCATAAGACAATCTTTAATCAATTAAAAGTGTTGACAGAGGTTTTGTGAAATAATACTGTAATAACAGCGGAGCATTAATTTAATGCATATTTCCTGTAGAGCGATCGATTTGAGTTCGCCTGATATTTTTATTTGACGGAAGAAAAAACATGATTGGACAAACAGCAGACCCTCAGCCTCCTCTACTGTACCAGCTCTATCTTCTGGTCCTAATGTCTTAAAAAGAAAGAGTTTGCAGGATTTTGCTTACAACCCAGAAAAAAAAGTGATAATGGTCTTGATTTCACTTCTTATCTTCAGTTGAGCAGTGTAAAGAAGTGTATGTTTAAAAAGAAATCACCTATTAATTATTTGTTCACTATATTTTACGTAGGTGGCACAGTGGTTACAGCAAAAAAGACGCTGGTTTGAGTCCCGGCTGGGTCAGTTGGCATTTCTGTGTGGAGTTTGCATGTTCTCCCCGTGTAGGTGTGGGTTTCCTCCAGGTGCTCCGGATTACAGTCCAAACACATACACTATTGTTATATTGTTAATTGGATAAACTACATTGCCCGTAGTGTATGACTGTGTTTGCGAATTAGTGTGTATGGGTTTTTCCCAGTACTGGGTTGCAGCTTAAAAGGGCATCCACTGTGTGAAACAAATGCTGGAATAGCTGGTGGTTCATTCCGCTGTGGCGACCCCTGATAAATAAGGGACTAAGCCGAAGGAAATGAATGTATTTCAAGTGCCTACGACCACAATATCATGCATGTTTATTATCACAGTATATTCTAGTGCTGAAATATTAGCACATGTCTATAGCTGGATGGAGAAGTGTGGATTGGTATGTGGGCCGGATACAGTTTATCACTGTCATGATCCTGATGGGATGCTGCAGAAACATGATTAATGCAGCTGCTGATGCTCTGATAGCAGTGCTCATCCTGTCTGCTGTGTGTTAACAATGATGATGCTGAAGATAGTGAAGCTTCATCTTCATCCGTTCTCGCTCTCTTTCTGCTGCCACACTGATGCTGATCACATTCACTCGGATGACTGCCTGTATCACACGTGCTCTTGTTACCATGGAAAAGCAGGCTGTGCTGGGTTGGTTGCCGAGGTAACAGGGGGAGAGAGTGTGTCATAGAGGAGGATGGGTGAGAAAATCAGCACTTTCGCTGTATCTCTCATTAGCATATATACAGTTGAAATCCAGACCTTTTCCAAATACATACAGGGAGTGCAGAATTATTAGGCAAATGAGTATTTTGACCACATCATCCTCTTTATGCTTGTTGTCTTACTCCAAGCTGTATAGGCTTGAAAGCCTACTACCAATTAAGCATATTAGGTGATGTGCATCTCTGTAATGAGAAGGGGTGTGGTCTAATGACATCAACACCCTATATCAGGTGTGCATAATTATTAGACAACTTCCTTTCCTTTGGCAAAATGGGTCAAAAGAAGGACTTGACAGGCTCTGAAAAGTCAAAAATAGTGAGATATCTTGCAGAGGGATGCAGCACTCTTAAAATTGCCAAGCTTCTGAAGCGTGATCATCAAACAATCAAGTGTTTCATTCAAAATAGTCAACAGGGTCGCAAGAAGCATGTGGAAGAAACCAAGGGGCAAAATAACTGCCCATGTACTGAGAAAAGTCAAGCGTGCAGCTGCCAAGATGCCACTTGCCACCAGTTTTGCCATATTTCAGAGCTGCAACATCACTGGAGTGCCCAAAAGCACAATGTGTGCAATACTCAGAGACATGGCCAAGGTAAGAAAGGCTGAAAAACGACCACCACTGAACAAGACACACAAGCTGAAACGTCAAGACTGGGCCAATAAATATCTCAAGACTGATTTTTCTAAGGTTTTATGGACTGATGAAATGAGAGTGAGTCTTGATGGGCCAGATGGATGGGCCCATGGCTGGATTGGTAAAGGGCAGAGAGCTCCGGTCCGACTCAGACGCCAGCAAGATGGAGGTGGAGTACTGGTTTGGGCTGGTATCATCAAAGATGAGCTTGTGGAACCTTTTCAGGTTGAGGATGGAGTCAAGCTCAACTCCCAGTCTTACTGCCAGTTTCTGGAAGACACCTTCTTCAAGCAGTGGTACAGGAAGAAGTCTGCATCCTTCAAGAAAAACATGATTTTCATGCAGGACAATGCTCCATCACACGCGTCCAAGTACTCCACAGAGTGGCTGGCAAGAAAGGGTCTAAAAGAAGAAAAACTAATGACATGGCCTCCTTGTTCACCTGATCTGAACCCCATAGAGAACCTGTGGTCCATCATCGAATGTGAGATTTACAAGGAGGGAAAACAGTACACCTCTCTGAACAGTGTCTGGGAGGCTGTGGTTGCTGCTGCACGCAATGTTGATGGTGAACAGATCAAAACACTGACAGAATCCATGGATGGCAGGCTTTTGAGTGTCTTGCAAAGAAAGGTGGCTATATTGGTCACTGATTTGTTTTTGTTTTGTTTTTGAATGTCAGAAATGTATATTTGTGAATGTTGAGATGTTATATTGGTTTCACTGGTGAAAATAAATCATTGAAATGGGTATATATTTGTTTTTTGTTAAGTTGCCTAATAATTATGCACAGTAATAGTCGCCTGCACACACAGATATCCTCCTAAAATAGCTCAAACTAAAAACAAACTAAAAACTACCAAAAATATTCAGCTTTGATATTAATGAGTTTTTTGGGTTCATAGAGAACATGGTTGTTGTTCAATAATAAAATGAATCCTCAAAAATACAACTTGCCAAATAATTCTGCACTCCCTGTATAGTTTAAGAGAGGAAGGATTTTTTTCACAGTATTTCCTATAATATTTTTTCTTCTGGAGAAAGTCTTGTTTTATATCGGCTAGAATAAAAGCAGTTTTTTAGTTTTGTAAACCATTTTAAGGTCAATATTATTAGCCCCTTTAAGCAATATTTGTTTTGGATTGTCTTCAGAACAAACTACTTTTATACAATGACTTGCCTAATTACCCTAACTTGCCTAATTAAGCCTTTAAATGTGACTTTAAGCTGAATACTAGTATCTAGGGCTGGGCGATATGGGCGAAAAATCATATGTCTGTATTTTTAGGAGGAATGACGGTATACGATATATATTCGGTATTTTCCTATTAATTGTTACTTGAGAGTCAAAGCCTTTATTAAAACTTTATTAAACAGTTTTTGAGCAAAATATAGTTCAAACACAGGGGTTTTATCAAAATCTTTGATAAATAAATACAGTACAGGTTTTTTTCCTGCTTAACACTATACACAGCACTACTGTGCTGCTGTGCAAATAACAAAGTAAACAGAGTTTCTTTCTTTCCATCCTTCCCTCTGTCCTTCCATAGTATAATTATTTTTATCCATTCCTCCACATGCCTTTGCATCCATTCATCCACCTTTCCATCTATCCTTATCTAACTTTATCAATTCATAATATATATTTTTTCCATTCATAGTATCTGTCTGGCCATCCATCCATAGTATATCTTTCCATTTATCCATCCATGCATAGTATCTTTCTTTCCACTTCTCTATCCAATTCATTTATTCATTCCCTCTATCTTCTAAACCATCTGTGCTGTAAAAGCTCTGCAGTTTCACATGCCTGTGTGTTTCCGCAAGGCATCTGCGGCCACTGCGAGTCTGAACTCCATTCCGGCTCCCGCAGGGCCTCCATCACTGCAGTAGAAGGAAATCACAGTGATGCTGATTAACACAGTAAATCAGGAAACTGGCGGATGGGCAGGACAGTGACCCACTAAAGTGTGTGTATGTCTGTGTGTGTGTAAAGTCATGACACCTGAGTCCACAATCACAGAAAGCAAGCAAACACTGATCCGGCATTTGCTCAGTGCACGCTCGCTGTTGGGTGAACGAGTAAATCACAGACTGTAGTTGTTCTTTGTCTTGTGACCTTCTAAACAGAGCAAACCCGCTTCTGAGTTTCGTTCTCATGGGACGGTGATTTTTGTGTTGTTTTAACCTCTGAACTTGGAAATAGTTTCCGTCAGATAGACAGAAAACAGACACGGACAGTAATGCATCTCTCTCTCTCTCTCATTCAGTCCTAGATAAATCTTGAAGGGAAATACTCTGAGGATTAGAGATTTTCTCTTTAATGCAGCTCTCCTGTTTTTATGAGCGTGTGTGTGTGTGTGTGTGTGTGTGTGTGTGTGTGTGTGTGTGTGTG
>CAIGQZ010000379.1:28688952-28714867 GCA_903798205.1 Danio tinwini
TAGGCATGGGCCGGTATGAGATTCTGACGGTATGATAACCTTGGATAAAAATATCACGGTTTCATGGTATCACGGTATTGTGATTACTGCTCTAAAATATATTCTTTTTAAATGTCTGTGTAAAAAACTACAAAAAAATTCCCCTTTGAACACATTATATTTTATTTTGAGAAACATTTATAATATTTTGGAGCAGTAAAGGTGCCAGGCCAAATAATGAAAATGAATCATTGACGTTTGCTGTCTTCATTAGTTTCAAAAACACAGATTTATTTACAATTTAAAATGGCATCTTTGGACAGCTTTTCTGCTGGAGATACTGTTGTAAAAAAAATGTAAATAAAAAAAATCTTACACATACCTTAGGAACGGTATTAGAGAAAATGTTGGCGGTATGAAAACCTTGACTTTTACAAACCGCGGTATACCTTGAAAACAGTTATCGTCCCATGCCTAATATATATATATATATGTATGTATGTATGTATGTATGTATAAAGCTTCAGAAATGAATTGCCACAATAAAATTTGATACCAGCAAAAGGCTACTGCTGAACGTCAAAATTATTAGTCATCCTGTAAATTTTTTTTAGTTTTCAAATATTTCCCAATTGATGTTTAACAGAGGCATCATAGTGGCGCCGTGGGTAGCACGATTGCCTCACAGCAAGAAGGTCGCTGGGTCGAGCCCCGGCTGGATCAGTTGGCATTTCTTTGAGGAGTTTGCATGTTCTCCCTTGTTGGTGTGGGTTTCTCCCAGTCCAAACACAAGCGCAATAGGGGAATTGATGAACTAAATTGGCTGTAGTGTATGAGTATGAATGCAAGAGTCTATGGGCGTTTCCCAGTGTTGGGTTGCGGCTGGAATGGCATCTGCTGTGTAAAACATATGCTGGATAAGTTGGCGCTTCATTCCACTGTGGTGACCCCTGATTAATAAAGGGACTAAGCTGAAAAGAAAATGAATGATGTTTAACAGGGCAAGGAATATTTTACACTATTTTCTATACGATCTATAAAATAAAAGTCTTATTTGTTTTATTTTGGCTAGAATAAAAGTAGGCCTTTAATTGTTTAAAGCCTTTTAGGGTCAATATTATTAGCCCCTTAAGCTATATTTGTTTTTGATTGTCTACAGAACAAACCACATGTTATACAATGACTTGCCTAATTAACCTAGTTAAGCCTTTAAATGTCACTTTAAGCTCAATACTCGTATCTTGAAAAATATGTAGTAAAATATTATGTGCTGTCATCATGACAAAGATAAAAGAAATCAGGTAATAGAAATGAGTTATTAAAACTATTATGATTAGAAATGTGTTGAAAAAAAATCTCTTCGTTAAAACAGAAATTGGGGAAAAACATATACACAGGGATGTTAAAAATTCATGTGGGCTAATAATTTCAACTGTATGTATTCTGTGTGTGTGTTTGTTGCAGGAGATCTGTGTTTCAGCACTAAACGTGTGTCAGCATGAGCTTGAGGATTAGTCTGGAGTGACAGAAGCTGTTCAGCATTTCTCAGCGGTTGACTGTCTCCAGCATGGACTTCCTGCAGATGAAGCACCTGAAGAGGAAAAGGAAGAGCAACTACAGCGTTAAGGAAACTCAGACTCTGATCCGCGAGATCCACAAGCGGCGCGAGATCCTGTTCTCCCGGCAGCAGAACATGGCCATCAACGAGCTGAAGCGGCGCGCGTGGGAGGAGGTGGCGGACAGTGTGAATGCGCTGGGCGAAGGAGAGCTGCGCACGGCAGCCGAGGTTAAGAGGCGATACCTGGACTGGCGAGCGCTCATGAAGAGGAAGCAGCTGCAGGCCGAGCTAGCATCAGGGTTAAAGCAGGAGTTTGAGCCATCGTCCCCTGATAATGATGCTTCTCTGGGTGGTGGTGACCAGTCGCTTGACCTCAGTGGCTTTCCCAAAGACTCCTCGTGCGACTGGCAGGACCTCACGGATCTAGGAGAGCCCAGCACACACACACCTGGAGTCAAGATGGAGGACGACGAGGCCAGCAGCTACAGAGTACGTTCTGGTTTGCAGATGAAAGTTGGAATGAAATCAAAATTTACTCTCCGTATTTTAATGTATATAGTAGTGCTTGTTTTAAATGCTGTATCCTTGCACTTCATTATTTTGCTAAAAATTAATTTGCCATCAGAATCTTTAATCAAATATTGTAACATTCTCTATATTTATCGAAATTACTTTTCTTCACTTCTGGTCACATGGACTGCCTTTACGCCCCATTCACACGGGGTTTTAGCGTCAACGCTTGACAGAGGGCGTGTCTGAAGCTGAGGCTGACGCGATCGTCATAGCAGCGTCAGCCAATGAAATTAGTCAGCAATAGGCCACTGTCTGAGCTGGTGCATTTGCATACAGCGATCTTATTGGCTGACGCTTCCGTCGCCGCTTGAAAAGTTGAGCAAGTCCCAACTTTTGCAGCGAGCAACGCCACTGAAGCGGCGCCAACGGATCCACAATGCAGTTCGGCAACGCCTGACGTCACCCATTCAAAGTGAGTGGGAAGCGTTAAAGCCGAAGCCCCGTGTGAATGGGGCGTTAGGGCGGAGCAATCAGTAATTTAGGGCGGGGCTGTCATATATTTAGGAGTATAGGAAGGAGAGTTTTCAAAATCTGTCCTGGAGGTCAAGTGTCCTGCAGATTTTAGCTCCAATTTGCCTCAACACACCTGCAAGGATGTTTCTAGAAAGCCTAGTAAGAGCTTGATTAGCTAGCCCAGGTGTGTCTGATTGGGGTTGGAGCTAAAATCTGCAGGACACTGGACCTCCAGGACTGAGATTGAGATCCCCTGATTTAGGGCATGGCTGTCAGTCCTTTAGGGCAGGGCTATTAGTAAGTTAGGGAGTGCTATCAGTCATTTAGGGTTTGGCTATCCATCATTTAGGGTGGGGCTATTAGTCTTTTAGGGTGGGGCTATCAGTCCTTGAGGACAGTGGTCACCAACCTTTTTATTACTGCAGACCAGTCAATGCTTGACAATTTTACAGCAGACCAGGGGGCGGGTGGTGGTTTTTAGGTTGCTAGGTGACCATTAGGGATGTCAAAATTAATTGTTTTTTCGTTGCACCACGATGCAGATGCGGACAAGTTGATATCGGTTCAATAATACTGTAGATCATAACCCAGTTATTACGTACTGATCTCATTTATCTCCTATGCGCAATGTCGCAGTAGAATACTATGGCGAAGGAGGCGAGGGCAAGTAAATAAAACGCTCCTACTACTTAAAAGGTGGATAATTATGCACAATTCAACTGCTTGTGATTTTGCTGGAAAGTCTTTCATTGACACTGAAGAAGGCACAGCACACAAGCTATTTCACTACTAGGGAGAAATGCTGTAAAAATCCATCTCTGCCTCTCTCTCTCTCTCTCTTTTGGACATTTGACCCGCTGGAGGGTTTGTGAGGTAACTTTTCCTCTCCTCTCGGCTGTTAAAGTGATAATTGTGGATCCAGACACGAGTGTCTGAAGTGCGAGTTTTCTCCACTGTGTCTATTATAGATTACCTGTGATAACCGTGTATTATTCGCATATAGACTGTAACCGCGGTTGTTCTTCCTGCGTCACTCATCGGTGAACATCGCTTTCATTTCTAAAGCCAATCGCAGCCCTTTCTGTTGAGTGGGTGAAGACAATGACCAATCATAGGAGTGAAAGAACTGGCTTGACAGCGCTCAAAAAGCAAGCGGGATAATATTTACATTAGTTTATTTGCTATAAAGGCTCATGCTGTCTTCTGTGCATGTGTTGGCGTTTTGTTTGATACATTCAAAAAGAGTGTTTTTTGAGCAGGTAAAATTAAAGGTGCAGTTCATATATCTGACTACTTGTATTAAAGGACAAAATTGTATTACAAATAATATATAAATATTAATATTTTTATAGATTTTAATAAAAGAAAATTCTTGTGTTGTGAAGAAAAAAATAGAATTATATGGAAAGCATTGTCAATGCACCGAGATATCAGATTGAACAGAATCGATGACATGATAATCGTAACCAAACTGAACCGTGAGACCAGTGTAGGTTCACACCCCTAGTGACCATCAACCGTTTTCTTAGAGGATGACAAGCTGGCAAAACATTGCTGCAGCTCTAATACAAGTTTATTTATGGAGAAATTTACAAAACACTGCAGGGTTTGGGTGTTCTGTGTTTGTCTGAGATAATTAGTCTACCGAAATGCACTCATTTAACTGGGTGCGGCTGGAAGTTGTGAGCGCACGCTGCTTGTGCGCCCAAGCCACACACTTCCATTGGATATAACAAACTTGCGCGAACTCTAGAAAAGACGTGATATGCAAACAGCACCTAAAAGTCCGGCATCATTTAAGATCTCCAGCAGTTGATCTTCTTGCACAGACATGCTGGATTTACCTTACTTGTTGATAAATGGGTTGTTGATCCATTCCTTTGTTTGTTCGGGGGTCCTTCACTGGGCCTTTTCCCCTCAGTAAAGAAATTTTCCAAAGATGTCTGTTTTTCATATGGGTTAAATTTTTGGCGCTCAAGTGACCGAGATGTAAGCGAGAGAATTAGGTAAAAATAAAATATTTTTCAAAATAAAAGATCGTTCAGCCTCAGATGATAAATGAAATGGAAATAATTAATGATTTCTTGTGAGGCCCAGTACCAATTGATCCAACGACTGGTAGCTACCGGTAGCTATCAGTAATTTAGGGAGGACTGTCCTTCATTTAGAGTGGGGCTATTAATTTTTTAAGGCGGGGCTTTCAGTTCTTTAGGGTTTTTTTAATCTTCTTTCAATTTGTTTGCAACACATACTTTCCAAAAATCCAATCAGTTCCCAAAGGATGAAATCATGCACTCCCTACATTTTCTTTCTTATTTTATCAACGTTTCAATAGGATGTCATATGGTAAAAAAGACAATCTTTACCTCTGTTTTACACACTTTTTGTAATTTATCCTACAGCTGTTTTACTTCCAACTGAAACAGAATATTTAGTAGAGGGCAGGGGTTTTAGCGCATCATTCACTTATAGCAAACTAATGGTAAGATGAGTTAAGAATATTGTGACTGAAGCTTCAAACTGACATCAACAGAAGGCCCGCCACTACACACGCTGAAGCAGATGCTCAGACTCTGAAGATTACCAAAACATTTTTTAATGGATTAATTTGGACGAATTAACATTATTTTTCTGTACAGAAATTTGTAAATCTGCAGATTTATGTGGAATGATTTTGAGAGTTTAGTTCCTAAAGACTTAAATGAATTAACAAAAAAAGAAGTTTTACAATCCAAATCCAATTAGAACAACTGGTTTGGTAAACAAACTTAGTTTCACATAATATATTACTAGGCATGGGCCGATATAAGATTCTGACGATATGATAACCTTGGATAAAAATATCACGGTTTCACGGTATCACTGTATTGTGATTAGATAGATAGATTCAATTTTTTTTGTCATTACACATGTACAAGTACAAGGAAACAAAATGCAGTTTAGGTCTAACCAGGAGTGCAATAGCAGCAAGTGCAGGATACAGGTATAAGTTATAAAGTGCAGTTATAGAAAAACTATGGTGATATTTACAAATGGATGTACTATCAACATTATATACAGGTTGTGTTAGCTATGAACAAAGATTTACAATAGATGGATAAATGTACAGGTTGCTATTAATAATCAGAAGTGTGCAGATAGATCAACATAATTACAAATGTATATGTACAGTGGGTGTGTACATAATTTACAAATGTACATGTGCAGTAGGTATGTACAGTTCAAATAAATGAATCAGTGCAATGAATATGTGCAATTTTTAAATGTGCAAATGTTAAATAGTGCAGTGATTATGAGAAGTCTGGGTTATGAGGAGAGTGGGGGGTGTATTAGGGGGGCAAAAAGTCAGTGGGGGGCAGAGTTTAAAAGGGAGACAGCTCTGGGGAAGAAGCTGTTCTTTAGTCTGCTGGTTTTTGTCCGGGGGAGCCTGAAGCGCCTGCCAGAAGGCAGGAGAGAAAACAGTCTGTGAGCAGGGTGAGAGGAATCTTTAAGAATACTGCGTGCTCGGCGCAGACAGTGTTTCCTCTGGATGTCCTCTATGGCTGGCAGTGTGGTCCCTGTGATGCATTGGGCAGTTTTCACCACCCGCTGCAGCGCCTTACGCTCCACAACAGAGCAGCTTCCATACCAGACTGTGACGCAGTTCGTCAGGATGCTTTCTATTGTGCAGCGGTAGAAGTTCACCAAGACGGCTGATGACAGCTGGTTCTTCTTAAGTTGCTTTAAGAAAAATAGGCACTGGTGAGCCTTCTTGACCAGGCTGGAGGTGTTGGTGGTCCAGGAAAGGTCCTTTGAGATGTGGGTCCCCAGGAACTTGAAGGATGAGACAGGCTCGACGGCCATCCTATTGATGTGGATGGGATCATGTGAGCCTGTTCGTCCCTTCCTGAAGTCCACAATGAGCTCCTTGGTCTTGTCGGTGTTAAGGAGCAGATTATTGTCGGTGCACCACGTGGCCAGATGCTGTATCTTCTCCCTGTAGGCAGTCTCATCGTTGTTGCTGATTAGACCAATCACTGTGGTGTCATCTGCAAATAGGATGATCGTGTTGGATCTGTTCACAGGCCTACAGTCGATGGTAAAAAGGGAGTAGAGGAAGGGGCTCAGCACACAGCCCTGTGGTACACCAGTGTTGAGTGTGACGGTGGTGGAGCAGATGTGGTTTGATCTAACATTCTGAGGTCTGTTAGTCAGACAGTCCATAACCCAGTTACAGAGAGACGTGTCTTTATCCAGGTCTCTAAGTTTGATTAATATATTATAATATATATTGTGCTCTAAATTTTTTTTATTTGTTTTAAAGATTTATAATAGTTTGGAGCAGTAAATCCTTGACTCCTGCTGTCTTCATTATTTTTAAAAACACAGATTTCTTTACAATTTAAAACGGCACGTTTGTATTTTTTTTCAGCTGAAGATACTGTTGTCCTAAAAAAAAGTAAATAAAAAAAATCTTACACATACCTTAGGAACGGTATTACAGAAATTTTTTTTGCGGTTTCAAAAACCTTGACTTTTCCAAACCGCGGTATACCTTTAAAACAGTTATCGTCCCATGCAATATATATTACAAACTCTATAGTACATGAATCATATAAACATGCATATCATTCAATATTAGGGCTGCACAATATATCGATTTAGCATCGATATCGCAATATGTGCATCCGCAATAGTCCTATCGCTTGATCTGCAATGTTGAATTGGGATTATATTTGACCAGGAGAGATTTTTATCATAATGAAGCAAAATTTTATCATTTACATCTGTTTTTAAGGCCTGTGACTGTGTGAGCATATCAAGAGGGTTTAAAGCACTCATGCACAACAAATTGTACCATTTGTAACTTTAATAAAAAATGATTTCACTTAATTATTCACACAATGAACTCTATGCAGTGCTATTTTACATTAGATTTTTTTATTTCTGTACCTGAATTCTTACTAAACAGAGCTGTTTAAGTAATCTGGTGAAATTGTATTCATATCGCAATCTATATCGCAGAAATTCAAATTTCTCAATGTCAGATTTTTCCAATATTGTGCAGTCCTATTCAATATCAAATTATTTATTATTCAACATAAAAACTGAATAAATGTTCACACATATTTAATTAATTAAATAAATAGACTTAATGATGGGCAAAAAATCCTGAAAAATCATTTAAATTCTTTCAAAAACTATTTTCTGTCATTTTGATTTTCATGTAATGTAATGTAATGTGTATTTATATAGCGCATTTATTGTGTATGGCCATACACCCAAAGCGCTTCACAATCATGAGGGGGGGTCTCTCCACTCCACCACCAGAGTGTAGCATCCACTTGGATGATGCGACGGCAGCCACAGGACAGCGGCGCCAGTGCGCTCACCACACACCAGCTATTGGTGGAGTAAAGAGACAGTGATGGGGTCAATTCGGTGGATAGGGATGATTAGGGGGCCATGATGGGTAAGTGCCGATTGAGGGACTTTGGCCAGGACACCGGGGTTACACCCCTACCTACTCTTTACAAGAAGTGCCATGGGATTTTTAATGACCACAGAGAGTCAGGACCTCGGTTTAACGTCTCATCCGAAAGACGGCGCCCACTGACAGTATAGTGTCCCCTTCACTTTTTACTGGGGCATTAGGACTCACACAGACCACAGGTTGAGCAGCCCCTGCTGGCCTCTCTAACACCACTTCCAACAGCAACCTAGTTTTCCCATGTGGTCTCCCATCCAAATACTGACCAGGCTCAGCCCTGCTTAGCTTTAGTGAGTAATTGGTCTTGGGCTGCAGGGTGATATGGCTGTGGCCATATCTCCATATCACCATATCACCATATCATATCATTCATGTAATCATATCTTTTTGTAGATGCATTGTTGTTTGGAAAACAGGTACATGCAATTGCATTAAAATGTAAACCTTGTGTGCAGTTAGGGATGTTTTCATCCATTTTGGGGTGATTTTTTTTATTTTTTATTTGGCCACAGCTTTCTCTGTTTTTCAGCAAATGGGATGATTTTTGGTGACAAATCTTATTTTGACACATTTTAGAAAAATGCTTGGAAATTTTTAAAAAGATTCAATACACTCAAATTGCAGCAAATTGACTACAATTTTGTTATGTTTGTGGCTGTTTTTGCCCATTTGACTTTCATAAAAATAACACTCAGCAATTGTACCTCTTCCCAACAGGGAAAACCACCAACAATCAAGAATGCATGATTATATGCTGTCATGGCTTTGCAATAAAAATGTTCTTATAATTGAGGTCAATGGGGCAAAAACAGCCTCAAACATAACAAAAGGGTGGTCAACTTGAACAATACACAAGGGTTAAAATGTAACCTTTAAACTATTTTTTTTTCTTAAACCCCCTTCATGATTCCTGCTCTCCTTGTGTGTCTAAATGCGATTCTCTGCAGTTGGAGGCGGATGTTGGAGAAGGTGTGGACGGTGAAGATGATGAGGAAGACTGTTTTCCCTCCATCCTTCCCGATATGGACCGCGAGGGCCGAGTTCCTGAGGTCTTCGCTCATATTGATGAATTTGGTGTCCTGAGCTCCACCAAACCCACATCAGGCCAGATTGCAGGCCGAGATCTGGGACTCGGAGTGGGTGGAGTAACTGGCATTGGTGTAGCCGGATTGGGCATAGCAGGAGGAGAAACCACAAGCCTGCTGGTGGCGCTAGAAAGGCAGCGATTGGACCTGGAGAAACACCGACTGCAGGTGGAGTCAGAACGGCTGCAGGTGGAGAAAGAGCGCCTACTGGTGGAGAAGGAGAGATTGCGGCAGGGCGAGGTGGAGCGGGAGCGCCTGCAGCTGGAGAAAGAGCGTCTACAGGTGGAGCGGGAGCGCCTGAGACTTGTTTTACACCAAAACACGCCTCTCCAGCAGAGCCCCGCCCCCTCGACGTCTGTAGCCACGCCCACCACCTCATCCTCTGCCCCCTCGTCCTCCTCATTGGATGGAGAGAAGGACAGGAAGCTAGTTTGGCCAATGGTGGTGGATTTAGAGGCGGAGAAGTTGAAGTTGGAGAAAGAGCGCCTCCTGCTGGAGAAGGAGAGACTGCAGTTCTTTAAGTTTGAGTCAGGCCGGCTGCAGATTGAGAAGGAGCGCCTGCAGGTGGAGAAAGAGAGGCTGCAGCTGCAAAAAGATGGACAGCAGATGGTGCTGCACTCGTGAAACTACACCAATGCAGTTAGGTAGGAGGTAGGAGGAAAAAAAACATGGGTGCCATAGTTATCCATTCATTTCTGTGGGGGAACTTAATTGTGCTTTTTTTTGTATTTTAATTAAAGAGGTGAAATGATTGGGGAACCTTTAAAACAAAAAAGAGGTTAAGAAATAAATGCAAGGAATTTAAAGAAAAGATGGATGTGGACTCATTTCTGAATGTTCCAGAAAAAAAATTGAAACTTATTTTTATTATCGTTTTTTGTTTTACTATGGACCTTTTTCACAAGATAGTTATGATGCGTTTGATGGTCATCAGCATCTTGAAGGTTTTTAATATCTTTATTTTATATTCCCAGGTTCTGCTGGTTTACGTATTTTCCGAATTTTCATTGCCAATCTTACAGGCTGTTTTATACTTCTGCGTCAAGCGCACGCGGTTGCATAGCCATTGCTGTGGCTGACGTCAACGCTGACGCGAACCACTCAAAAAATGTAACTACACGTCGCAACGACGCATACCACAGGCTCTATGTTGGTCGGCTTGGTATCGCTGACGAGTGTGACGAGCCGTGAGCCTGATGGAGCGAGTACAAGTGTCGAGTCATTTGAAGGAGCTCCAGATGGAAACTTTTGCTTTGTGTTTACCTTATGATTAAAGCACGTCCGCCGGTTCCTGCCTCTGAATGAGGGAGTTTTAGCTACTTGTTCATTAAGGTAGTGATCAAAAAAAAAAAAAACACCAGCGAAGAAACTCAGCACAGAGAAACATAAACACCTACTGCCAGCTAGCGTTTTGGAAGTGTTATTGCAGAGCAACACAAGCAGCTCGCAGAAGTGTTAAGACAGGGCTACTCGCAAGGCAGGTGCCGTGGGTCACCCGATCACTCGACGCAGAAGTATAAACCAGCCTTAAGCCAATTGTAATCGTTTGTTGTGGTTCAATTTGGAATTTCCCCTACCATTGCAGAGCCCGGGGGAGCAGAGTGAGCGCTCCAGCTTGGCCTCACCCTGATCCGGTTTTTAATATCTTTATTTAGTTTTTTTATTAGTATTTAAAAAAAAGTGTAAAGATTTTATTAAGCTATATTTTTTATTACATCATCTTTGCATCAAAAGACAAAAGTTTCTAATGCAGCGTCTTATGTATGTGGGACAGTAAATCTGGCATTGTTCTCTTCTCTGGCTGCTGTTATCAGTCTCACAATACTTTTTTCCTTTTTCTGAAAGTCTTGATAACACCATCGCAGAGTTTTTCTTTTATTATTTAAGCAAATAGAAATACAAAAAATATATATTTGTTGTACTCTCCCATTCACAGCGCTCTAAGTTTACCATGACTTCTGCTTCTGAGAAACCCGGAAATGTGAAAAGGGTCCATGGTTTCTTAAAAATAACATATACAAATTGTTATCAGTTATTGACACAAATCTGAAAGAAAATGACCTAAAAATAAATAATCAGAAATAAACAAACTTAAATGTTGCTTCAGTGACTCTTTGTAAGTTTAAAATGATAATTTTACAAAAATGCTAATAATTTGAAAAGATTACAATCACATTCACCATAATAGCACTTAAAGGTGCTGTATGTAAGTTTTTGACTCTTCTAAAGCCTATAAATAGAAACTTGTTTAACTGAAAAACAATGCTGAAGTCAGATATTCTGCTTTGAAAATGGTTTTTCCATGCTGGAACACTGTCTTTGTTTAGGTAAATTTAACCTGCACAATGCCAGTTTAGCCAATTATAATTCAGCACTCCGGGTTGCCTTGTTGGAAAACAGCGTATTTCATTCATTCATTCAGAAAGACTCTGAAAGCATGCGTCTGTGAGCGAAATGCTACAGTGTCAGTGGACAGTATCAGATGTCAAAATGAGGTTATTAATTAGCAAATTATCCACAAGAGGTTATTAATTAGCAAATGATATAAATATTACGAATGTAAGCAGGTTACATTGTAACCGCGTGTCCTAACAACACGCTTCATGACGAGATACGCAGTGATGAGCAATTTGGCCGTTTGCACCAGACGAAACCTGACAGAAAGGTAAATACAGCCTTTCAGAAGCACAGAATAAGCACTCACTCATGAAATGGTAAGGTTTAAAATCTGTTTAATACATGTTAACCCACTTTAACATCATTAAATGTAGATGCTGAATCACTCATATGTGTTTAGTTCTAAAGTTCAATATCAAACGGTTTATTGTATTTTCCAGATCTGAGGTGAACTATCTGCTGCTGCTTTCAGTATATGGCAATAAATGTCCTGTAAAATGGCATTCAAACTCACATTGTTAGCATTTAGCACTGAATAAAGCACACAAGGTTTACCTGAGGTGATCACTGTCAGGTTTCTGTTGTTCAGCTGTGAGAAATAGAAGCCGTTTCTAATATATCAATTCAAGGTGTTGGTTACAACCAAAACTCCTTTTAATATGGAGAATATTCCCTCTGTCGCGTGTCGTTGCTTTTATCTAGAACACAGTTTAAATCACTCGCTCCTGTAATCAATCTGGCAACCCTCACTTGCCTTTATTTTGATCCAGGAGTGCAATACCTAGTTCAACCACTGGGTAGCAAACTTACATACTGCACCTTTAAATTAAATAACACCAAATTTACAGCTTCCTTCATTCGCTAAAATATCAATTTAATTATATTGATTATATTTGATTATTTCAGTCATATTTTTTTTATTACTAAACTAAGGCTAAAATGTCTTTGGAAAAAGTGTTTCCGGAAAAATGTGCCTGGAAAAATATTATTTATTATGCAATTAAGTGCAAAAACCAACATATGTTTTTAGTGTTTGTCTTTCTGAAAACAACCCAATTTAATTTTGTATTTTTTTGTATTGTATATAATAGATTTTCCCTCCGAAATGACTGGATATCTATGGTAAACAGGATTTATAGAGGTGCCCTCTAGTAAGTGATGCATTTCTAGCTGTATCTACAGATCAGGTCAGCCCACATGATTGCCTTCTGTTCATGCAAAACTATCATTTAATACTGATTAGGTTGAGAAAAGTGTCAGTGTTTATGAAACGTGTGCAGTAGTAGATGTACTTTTCACTCCCTGGAAAAAAAAGTACAGATACTCCTGATTACCTTTTCACAAGATGTGTGTATGTACATTGTTACCATACTGTGTTTAATGTGCAGGGTAAAAAGAGCTAAAAAGAGTTGGATTGTATGGTAAAGGGCTCTTGTATGTAACTGCGTTCACTATGAAAACCCAGGGCCTCGTTTATGTAGAATCAGTGTAAATGTGAATGTATGGTGATGTAAGTTGTTCCTGTTAATGATTTACATGGTTAAAGACAAAATTATCAGCCTTCCTGTCAAATGATTTCTCAAGTGCTGTTTAACGGAGAGACTTTTTTCAACACATTTCTAAACATAATAGTTTTCATAACTCATTTCTATTAACTGATTTCCTTTATCTTTGTCATGATGACAGCACATAATATTTGACTAGATATTTTTCAAGTTACTAGTATTCAGCTTAAAGTGACATTTAAAGGCTTAACTAGTCTAAAGGCTAAAACAGTCTCTATGTGCTTCTCTATAAGAAATAGACCTGTCCGGGATACATTTGAGGTGCTGATTAAAAATAAAGCTATTAAAGAAGTGAATGAATTTAAGTATCTTGGCATAACTAGACATTAATTAAAATAATTTGATAGTCATGTTAAAAATATAATAAAGAAAAGTTAAGCCAAGTCTTAACTGTTTTCGTTTTATTAAAAAGCTTTTAACATATCAAACTGCAAAATTATACATGCACACAATGATATTCTCTCACTTGACGTATTGCATTACATCATGATCACAAGCCTCTTTAACTACATTGAAGCCTATTGACTCAATATATGAACAAGCAGTTAAAATTTTGGACTTAAAGCCTGTGCGATGGCATCATTGAGAAGTTTTATGTAAACATAACCTTTTTAGTTTGATAGTTTTAATAAATGTTATTATCTTTGGTTTTTAAATGCTTAAATAATCATGTTCCAATGCTGTTTTCAGATCTAATCAGTAGGCATCAAACCTCTTACAGTCACACGAGCAACTGCTAATGGTGACTGTCTAGTGCCAAAGTGTAAGACCTCATTTGGTCAATCTGTTTTCTCTGTAAAGGGAGCCAAACTGTGGAATGATTTACCTGTTAGCCTAAAATCAGAAAGTAATATTAATATTTTTAGTTGAGTTCTTAAGAAGTGGTTAAAAACAAAACAGCAGTGTTTGCACAAATAGTCCACTATTAGTTTGTTGGATCATGTCGCCTTTCTTTTGACCTCAGTAATTTCATGTAAAGAATTATAATGTTGTGTATATTTAATATTATATTTCCATTTTGTCAAGCCTCCTGTGAACAGGTGTTGAAAATTATCAAGTTTGCTAAAACACTTAAACAAATTCATTTGGTTGACCAGTGTAATTGTGATGTCCATGTCAAATAAAAAAAATAATAAAAATAACTAGGTTAATTAGTTTAATTAGACAAGATATTGCATAACAGTGGTTTGTTCTGTAGACAATCCCAAAAAAAAAATCATAAAGGCACTAATAATATTGACCCTAATTAGCTCTTTAAATTATTTTGATTTCATCCAAACTAAAAGAAACATGACTTTCTGTAGAAGAAAAATATTAAGGTAAATAATTTGAAAAATGTCGTTGCTCTTTCAAACATCACTTGGGAATAGAAATTGGGTTGTCACGATACTAAATTTCGGTATTGATCGGTACAGAAATTTTAAAATGTCCATTTCCCACTAATATTTGAGCGCTGTTGAGCACGATCTTAATCAGCGCTGATTCGCTGATTCGTTCACATGCTCAACAGAAATGACTGTGAATGGCCGTGAAGGTCATCAGTTCACTGAACTCACTGCTGTTTACTGAGTGTAACCACAGATATAGAGCGTTTTAAAGCAGCGAAGATCAGTCGATTCATCAGTGCATCGTTCGTATGTCAGCTTATAAACAGACCAAATAATCTTCACGGCTTTAAGGGTGCAATCACACTAGGTTATCCGAACCCTTCCCGGGCGCGTTTCTCAGTTCGTTTGGCAAGTGTGAGTGCTTAAGCCAGCCTTAACCCAATTGTAATCATTTGTTTTGGTTTAATTTGGAATTTCCCCATCCATTGCAGAGCCGGGGGGATCAGAGTGAGCACTCCAGCTTGGCCACACCCTAATCCGGTTTTTAATATCTTGATTATTTTTGTATTTTTTTTATGTGGGTACATTTATAAAGCTATACTTTTTATTATATCATCTTTGCATCAAAAGACAAAAGTTTCTAATCTAGCGTCTATGGGGGCAGGACAGTAACTTTGACAGAGTTCTTTTTTTCTGGCTGCTAGTGTGAGTGCAAAGAGCACCTGAGCCCAAAACTGAAGATGTGTCGTCACTTTTAAGGCACTGTTTCATGCATATTTTCAATGAACATGAACTGTCATAGTTTATTAAAGATACAAAGATACCCCGGTGAGGACTGTGGAGATCTGTATCGCAAAATATTTGACTGCATGTCATTGCATATCAAACCTTCGACTTAAAATAATACAAAACAATATAACTACAGCAAAGTCCACTGTGCTGAGCAAGAGCGCTTCTCTTCTGTTAAGCTGAACAGTCGCATCATCAATGACGTAAGCGTGCTCAGGCTCGGAAGGTAAAATGCAATGTGAGTGCAGGCTGTCGGGGGAGAGGGGCAGGGGCAAGGGGTATGCGAGTTCAAGTTTTGAGCCCTCTCCCAAATTTCTCCCGCATTTGTAATCTTTCTATGAAAAGTGAGCAGTAGCAGCTGCAGAGTCGATCTCAAATGTGAAATTGCAAGAACTGTTAAAGTGAATTTTGCGTTTGCATTGTTTTGGATTGACAGCACGTTAAAATTAATATAAAAACGGCTGCATTCACATCCTTTCCAGTAAAGCTTTATGCATCGATCCTGCCCTTATGCAGCCTCTGAATCAGTCAATTCAAGTATAATGGTCCTGAGTGATGGACGAGCTCCATAGTGATAAAGACGCTTCTATTCACGCGATTTGAAGGATACTTTGACATTCGGGTGTGTGAATGTGAACAGACAAATACACTTAATAATATATAAACGTGTCCGTCTTAGCGTGTTTTATTTTAAACACAACTAATATATTATCTTAAATGAGCATAAACTAAACCAGTTTTCATTGTGTGCATTCTTAAAGTCACACCTGTGTTATCAAACACAACAGTGGATCAAACTGAGATTCATTTGCTGCTCTTCACTAAATAACAATCAATATTTAAATGCAGTGAATGAAATTCTATCTTTTGAAGCTGACAGTCTATAAATTCACGACTATCAAGCGTCAACCATAAAGTCAACTTTACGCCAACACAAGGGCTTCAGCCCATAGAATTATACTGTTTTTCACAAACTTAGTATACAGGATGGAAGTATGCAATTTCGGACGCAGTCCACTGTTCCCCTGCCTGGACAAAACCACCTCGTCTGCATATATGTTAAGTAAAAGCCTAGCGGCTCCGTCACTCCCAAAAACATTAAAAGTTGATTAAAAGTATAGTAATAATAGTGTCGGTTAAGCTTACCAATCTCTTATTATCCAGTTTGTCATGGCAGTTTTCATTTTAAGGCATTGTTTGTTATTTATTTTGTTTTTTATTTTATTTTGCGCTCTACGTCTCTTCATTCTCTCCATTTTAACAATGTGACTGTAACTGAGCAACTCAATAATATCCAGCTGCAACGGAGGAGGGGTGGTATATTTTTTTTATTTAATAAAATACAATATTATACTTGTATAAACTGCAAAATAAACATTTAAAAATATATATTTATTTAGTTTAATTATTTGAAACTTTTAATGAGGATAATTAAAAAAATAGTTTTGGCACAATGGCGCCCCCCATGTGTGGCACCCCTATGCACCGCATATACTGCATACCCCCTTTTTGCGCCTCTGGAGAGAGGAGTGGGAACAAGCATGTGTTGGCATTGTTCAAGGCAACTATACCTAGTGTAAGTACGCCCTAAAATGCGCCAATGTTCCTGTATCAGGAGTTACACTCGGTAAACAGCGGTGAGTTCGGTGAACTGAACGGCCATCACAGTCATTTCTGTTGAGCATGTGAACACAATGGCGAATCAACTCTGTTTAAGAACGCACTCAATAGCACTCAAATGTTAGTGGAAAATGGACGTTTTAAATTTTTTTTGGTATCGAAATTCGGTATCGTAACAACACTACTTGGGAAAAATTTATAAAAAAAAAATGTCATTTAATAATTTTGTCTTCAACTGTACGTTCATATATGCAAAGAGGCCTGGCTTTTATTTTGAAACAATCAGGTTTTTATTTCCCTTAATGTCTTTTTAAATAAGCTAAACTGAACACAGATAAATGTGTTTGCAAAAACTGAGGTGCTCAAACTGAGTTTCGCTTATTCACACTCAAAGACATGAACGTGAACAAAGCAAAGTAAATCATTCATCATATTTCAAATGTAACCCAGAAATTGCTGTAAGTTTCACAGTTATTTTACAAACAAACAGCAAGTTGCTTCTTGAATTATATATGTGTGATATTTTGAAGTAGACAAACTGAAAGTGGTATTTTTGTATCTGTGCTTTATCTTTTTTTTAAATAGTTGTTTGCATTGTGACAATTAGTTCACAGCATTTCTTAAAGGGATAGTTCACCCAAATATACACGTTTATTCATTATTTTCTCACCATCAAGTGTTTAGGAGTTCCTTTTTTACAGTAGAACACAAATTAAGATATTTTGAAGAATGTTGAAACTTGGCAATTCATTTCTGTGATGCTGTGGATGTGAATTTTCAGCATCATTACTCCAGCCTTTAGTGTAACGATGATTTCGATATTTTAAATGGCTGTTTTTGCGGTTTTATTTCAATACAGTTTGTCAGGAGGAACTTTTATTGGTAGTTTTATAGTACAGTTAACATTCTGATTTCAAAATATCTTGGCTTAGGTTTTGTGTTCAGCAATTTAAAATAAATACTCTAGAAAAAGTCAAATATTGCTATTAAATGACCTGTTTTCTGCATGAGCATATTTTTAAATGTACTTTATATGTACCATAAAATATAATTATTCCAGTCTTCAGTTAGTGTATACTCCAGTCTTTTTTGTAGTTTAATTACAACAAAATAGACCAGGGAGGAAGTTTTTATGGTCATTTAAAATAAGTTGAACACAAAAGAAGATATTTTGAAGAATGTTTTAAACTGTAACTATTAACAATCATAGTAGGATCAACAAATACTATGGTAGTCAATGGTTACAGATTTCCAACATTCTTCAAAATATCTTTTGTGTTCATAAAGTCAAACAAATTGATTGTAACAAGTAAAGGGTGAGTTAATGATGATTTTTGTCTGAACTATCCCTTTAAGTGCATTTGATTATTTGATTTCTCTTCACAGGCTTTGTGGGATTTCATCATGAAGGCCTGTAATGTGAATGTAGTCCATGTTTATGAGTGTGTGTGTGTGTTTGGTGGTTGTTTGATGATCCCAGAAGTGCAGATTGGTTTTCGCGTCTGTTTCTGTAGTCTTGAAATTGCTGGTTGCGTTTACATTTATGTGTCTTATCCAAAGCAACTTACATGGCATTGAAGAAGATAGATGTTTTTATTTATCGTTTCTTGCTGTCCAATCGAACCTGTGACCTTACTGTTTGAGCTCAAGAGATGTTTAAATGTGGTCCATTACCTTAGGAGTTTCATTCATGTGTGTGTGTGTGTGTGTGTGTGTGTGTGTGTGTGTGTGTGTAAATGAACTTTGTGTTAATTCTGTACCATGCGTTTTTATTTTAGGGGAAAAAATAGTTTTTACTGATGTAAACACAGCCTTAGACCCGTTTACACCTGGATTTACTAGCGTTTTAATTAACATCTGGCTACAAATGTGGTTCATTTTTGGTACATTTTAGGACAACGCCATTAGCTCAATCCTATTGTCATAATTATGGCCGTTAAAGGGACCGTACAGGACATTTACTCTCCCTCAACTTGTTCCAAACCTTTCAGCTTTCTTTCATCTGCCGAACACAAAAGAAGATAGTTTGAAGAATGTTGGAAACCGGTAGACATTGACTTCCATAGTAATAGTTTTTCCTACAAATCTCAAATGCTATTCAAAATATAATTTTTGTGTGTGTTTGACAGAAGAAAATGCTCAAGAAGTTTAAAAACATTCATTTTTGGGTAAAATATCACTTTATTAGTGCAAACAGTTGCAACACCGGCTCATTGGAAATATGTGCTTCAGCCTACATTTATGTCAAACTTCAAAAAACGAACTTAAACGTCTACGTTTGACTCCAGTTTCTAGGTAAAATGAACACTAGGGGGCAGTGTGATGGCAACAACTTTTGTTCCTTTTCACATTATTGTTATTCACAATGTGATATTATCGACTAATAAAGGATTATTCTTTATTCTTTGCACAACACCAAATCAATACTACAAGAAAACGTAACATCTATGTTTTGTAATCAAATATGTTTGCTTCATCTATCTATATCCACGCGGATGTTTCTGGCACGGTCAGTTTGCTTGATAGCTCACTTTGTATGGTGTTATACTTGTCACTAGGTATGGAATGATAACTGTGTTCAAGGTATATCGCGGTTTGGAAAAGTCAAGGTTTTAAAACCGTCAAAATTTTCTGTAATACCGTTCCTAAGGTATGACTGAGATTTTTTTATTTACATTTTAAAAACATTTTTTTAGGACAACAGTATCTCCAGCAGAAAAAAATATCCAAAAATGCTGTTTTAATAGTAAAAACAACCAGTGTTTCTGAAACGAATAAAGACAGCAGAAGTCAATAATTCATTTGAATTATTTAGCCAGACGTGTTTACTGTTCCAGAATATTATAAATGTTTCCCAAATTAAAATATGTGTTCAAAGGGGAAAAAGGTTTTGTTTTTTACCCAGACATTTAAAAAGAATATATTTTAGAGCAGTAATCTCAATACCTTGATACTGTGAAACCGTGATATTTATATCTAAGGTTATCATACTGTCAGAATCTTATACCGGCCCATGGCTACTTGTCACGCATCAAAATCAAGGTCAAACTATGTAGTTGCATTGCACTTTTGCTTAATGTTTGCTTTTGAAAACTATTATTTGGGTTTAGGTTGGTGGTTTGCTAGATGATCTGTACGACAAGCTTCGCATGTACATTTACAAGAAGGACGTGTATCTAAAACATACAACAAAATGCACCATAGGTAACAAATTTCACACTAGCAAAAATGTAGACAGCGCCCTTTAGTGGATTTGTTATCTGAAACATGCAATAAAATGTACGTGGAGCAATGTATTTTAGATTTGCAAAAATGTAGACAGCACCCTTTAGTGGATTTGTTATCTGAAACATGCAATAAAATTTACCTGGAGCAATGTATTTTAGATTTGCAAAAATGTAGACAGTGCCCTCTAGTGGATTTCTTATCTGAAACATGCAATAAAATGTACCTTGAGCAACTTATTTCAGATTTGCAAAAATGTAGACAGTGCCCTCTAGTTGATTTTCTTATCTGAAACGTGCAATAAAATGTACTTGGAGAAACGTATTTAAGATTTGCAAAAATGTAGACAGTGCCCTTTAGTGTATTTTTCAGCTGAAATCTGCAATAAAGCATACCCTGAATAAACTTGTTCCAGATTTGCAAACATGTAGACAGCACCCTCTAGTGAATTTATTGTGTAAAATCTGCATGGAAGCATACCAACATATATACATTTCAGATTCGCCAAAATGTAGACAGCGCCCTCTAGTAGATTTGACATCTTAAATTTGCAACAGAGCATACCCTAAATAAACATATTTCAGATTTGCAAAAATGTAGGCAGCACCCTCCAGTGTATTTATCATCTCATACCTGCAATAAAGCAGACCCTAAATTAACTTTTCAGATTCGCATACATGTAGGCAGCGCCCTCTAGTGGATTTATCTTAAATCTGCAATAAAGTATACCTTAAAGAAACTTAATTTAGATTCACAGAAATGTAGATGTAGATAGCTATGAAGCGTTCTTTAAATAAATGTATATCAGATTAGTAAAAATATAGACAGTGCCCTCTAGTGGATTTGACATCTAAAAGTTTAACAAAACGTACCCTAAATAAGTGTATTTCAGATTTGCAAAAATGTAGACGCCGCCCTCTTGTGGATATATTATCTAAAACCTGCAATGAAACATCAAAATAAACGCATTTCAAATTTGCAAATATGTAGACAGCACCCTCTAGTGGATTTATCATTTCAAACCTGCAATAAAGCATATCCTAAATAGACATATTTCAGATTCTAAAAAATGTAGATGGCGCACTCTAGTGGATTTGTTATCTGAAACTTACAATGTAATGTGCATTGAGCAACTTATTTTAAATGTGCGAAAATGTAGACTCCACCCTTTATGACCCGTTTCCACTGAGTGGTACGATTTGGTTTGGTACGCTTTTATGGCCGTTTCCACTGTCAAAAGCGTACCGAACCGTACCACTTTTTCGGCACCCTTTTGAAAGGGTACCAAAGACGAGAAAGGGTACCAAAAGGTGGAGCTACACGCGCAGCTGAACGCAGTTTGGTTTACAGAGATATGTCATGATCTCGTGGAGCTAGCCAGAATCAAAAACAATGGAGCCGACATGTTTTTAATACACAGCCGAGACAACTATATGCATTATAATAACGAGTAATGGATGACCCGGGCTCAAAACAAACCTTGTCGTTCTCTTGATGAACAGCCACAAAGCCAAGAATCTGCCGTGTCCTGTTGTTGTTTTACGAGGCCGTCTAAAAGTCTAAAAGCGTGATCGCGTCTAGATTTTATATAACGAACTTCTTGAGCTGATGACAATAACGTGTGTGTGATTAATGAAGCGTCTTCGACATCTGATCCATTTAGAAAGAAAAGGACAATTGCGAGAGTGAAGCGCGGAAAAAAGCAGAAGCCCGAAAAAACACAGGAGCAAATAGTTTCAGCAACCTGAACAATCTGCCATGTACAAATCATGACCAAACTGCCATGTTTATTATCACCTTTTGGACTATTATGAACTCAGAATGACAGAATTACTCTCTAACAGAGGCTACATGTGCTGGTGAAGATTACAGACACAGACGAGAGGTTAGCTCTGACTGTGGGCTACTGTATGTGTTGCGTGTTGGTTTTTAACTCAAATAAGGACTAAATGTCTGCTGTGTGTCGTTTATCTGTAATTGGTAACATATCGGAGACTGTAAGGGTCTGTATGTGTTCATATATGTTGCATTTATTTATTTAATATATTTGCAGACGTTACAGTAGGCTGTAACACTGTCATTGATCTGCAGTTATAATCAAATCATGTTCATAGAAAAGTTAGTAATAAACATTTATAAACAAGCATTAATATGTTTAAAGCATCTGTTTTGTTAGAAGGGCTTCTCATATAATGTGAACGACCTGTACAGCTTTACTGTAGACATTTATTAGAGCGAGAATGACGTCGACTGAAACTGTAATACACCACACCCACCAAAAGGGTACCCTTTGTAGTGGAAACGCAAGCCTTATAAAGATGACCCGTACCGAACCGTACCGTACCTTACCACTCAGTGGAAACGAGCCATTAGTGGATTTATCATTTTAAACCTGCAATGAAGTGTACCCTAAATAAACGTATTTCAGATTTGCAAACATGTAGAAAGCGCCCTCTAGTGGATTCATTATCTGAAACCTGGAGTGAAGCATACCAAAATATACGCATTTCAGATTTGCAAAAATGTAGATGCTGCTCTTTAGTGAATTTATTATCTGAAACTTGCAATGTAGCATACCCTAAATAAGTGCATTTCAGATTCGCAAAAATGTAGACAGCGCCCTCTAGTGGATTTTATCATCTTAAACCTGCAATAAAGTGTCTAGTAAACCTGTATCAGATTAGAAAATGTAGATGCCGCCCTCTAGTGGATTAATCATGCAATGAAGCATACCCCAAATAACCTTATTTCAGATTCGCAAACATGTCAATTATCTGAAACTTGCAACAAAACATAGCCTAAGGAATGTATTTGCGATTAGCAAAAATGTTGACAGTGCCCTCTAGTGGATTTGCCATCTGAAACGTACAACAAAACGTGCTCGAAAAAAAAAATGTATAATTCGCAAACATGTAGGCTGAGTCACGCATTTCCATTGAGCTGATCATTCTACTGTTAGCACAGTAACTCTGAAATGACTTTATTTCTTTCTCAGCACAGATGAAGTGTGTGTAAAACAGGCCTTACGCCTCAGTTCAGCTTCTCTTTGCATTTCTCTGATGAAGTGGAAAACCAAAGCCATTTGGTGCCATGTTCTCTGTGAAGCTGTTTTCCTCTGTTGAATATGTTTTCATGCTCAGATGAAGGTTGTGTTGTTTAAGGACAAAAGGATTCATAGATGTTTTGTTTTTTTGTGAGCTGGTGCAGTTGGTGGACCTAGGAAAGGTGTTTTATTGTACTGTATGTGCAATATGGTAACGGTTTGTGTGTGTGTTTGTCTTAAATGTTCCTGATGTGGAAAAGCACAACAAAATAAAGAGTTTAAAGAAATTAAAAGGGTTAAAGACTGTTGCACTGTTGAAAATGAAAAGTTGTGTAAAGTTTATTTCAATAATCGTTCTGGGGGGGGGGGGGGGTTATTGTATTTTATATGAATTCATTCAATCTGTTGCTCAGATTCAATGCAGCACTTATTTAATCAAAACTAGCATTTATTTTTATGCATTAAAATAGTGAAAATGTATTGTTACGTCCCTCCCTTATCTAGGGCCAGGGAAACACGCAACAATTTAACATAAAGGGGAAAAATTAAATAAGAATTAAATTTAGCCAAATTAAAATTAATTAGAGGCCAATTTTGATAATAGCAAATATAACTAAATAATAATAATAAAAAAAGGGCAAGGCAGCCAACAATCATCACCCTTCTCCTGTCCCAGCACTCCAACAAGAAGTCACACCAAATACAATGTCAGAAAAAAAATAGTACATTTATTTACAAATTACCAAATACTAAATGACCAAGGTTAATAGTAGGTTTCAAAAAAAAAAACTCAGGAGAGGATAATGCCAAAACAACAAACAAAAGATCTAACTGATTGAGGAAGCAACTTTCTAAACTCTCAAAATAAAATTAAAAAGAACAACAAAGATCTTACCTTGCTCCCTCTCTACCAGAAACAGGAGAGAAATAAATGTATCAAAGAAAAAGTGACATTCACCTCCGCACTGCTCCAAAAAGTTTAAACAAAACCAAAAATATAAAGTAGAAATAAATTTAAAGTCAAAATTTCACTATATTGTTCACTAACAATAGGGTTTTTAACGTTACAACAAGTATCCCAATATGATTTAGCTCAAAAGTTAGTCTGGGGCAGGAGAACCAAGTGAGAGCAGCCTTCACCAACTAGTGTTTGGCACAGTCTCTCTTTGTTCTCTACTGCCGCATGCCTCAGCCACTTAATTGCCAACAGGTGAGACAAGATAGAATGAGAGAGAGAGAGAGAGAGAGAGAGAGAAAGAGAGAGAAAACAAAAGCAACAACAAACCCTCCCACAGGGTGGCAGTGTACAACATTTGAGACCACAAATATTAAATGCATAAAATAAAATCTTTATATGCAACAGTATTGCAATTTAAAAGGTTTCTATAATTAATGCTCTTATTTTCAATTAAATAAAATGTGTTTTTTCCTCTCCTATACCTATATATAAATATATAAAATACATAACTTTTAGAAAAAAATGCATCTTTCTAATTGTCAAAAATGTTGCATGACGATAGAATAAAATTAAAATTTGGTTTGGAAGCAAAGGCTTGGTTCATAATTTTGATTTATAATATGCTCATATATAGGAAAAAAATACTCGGAGGGCTGTCACATGTAGGGAAATATTATCAAAATAAGACAAGATAAAATAATCATGCAAATAAGATATCGCCTGTCTTATAACAGGCATCTTATTGTCTAAATCACATCAAATTTAGATTGAAAATAAAATCTGATATCTATTTGACATCCAGAAATTGATGCTGTTTTGACCAGCAACATAACAACACAAAAGATGTGTCTATAATATTATAATAAAGAGAATTATGTTCATCAGATAGCTTCAATTACAAATTTACACTGGATTTTGTATTTTCTACAATACATGTTAACTACCTTGCTGTCAAAATGCCATCAAATTGACATCTAATATTGCTGTCAAAAACACCTAAAAAATGCTAATAGATTTTTGTGCCAATTGATAACCTTGATTTGAAACCGCCATCAAATTGACATCTAACACTGGCGTCAAAAAACATGTTAAAATACAAATTGATTTGATGTCAGTTGACTACCTTGATGTCAAAATGCCATCGAATTGACATCTACCATTGCCGTAAAAAATGCTAATTGATTTGATGTCAGATGACTACTGTACCTTGATGTCAAAACACCATCAAATTGACATCTAACATTGGCGTAAACAATACTTCAATCATGCATATCTATTTCACGTATATAAACTGATGTCAAAACACCATCAAATTAACATCTAATATTGGCATCCAAAAAACATGTTAAAATGCAAATCGATTTGATGCTAATTGACTACCTTGATTTTAAAACAGCATGAAATTGAGATCTAACATTAGCGTAAAAAAACAAAACACTTCAATAATGCAAATCGATTTGGCGTAAATTGACTGCCTTGATGTCAAAACGGCATCAAATTGACATCTTACATTGGTGTCAAAAAACATGTTAAAATACAAATTGATTTAACTACAAGTGACTACCTTGATATCGAAATGCCATCAAATCGACATCTACCGTTGATGTAAAAAAAACATGTTAAAAATGCAAATCCATTTGATGCCAGTTGACTACCTAATGTCAAAACGCCATCAAATTGACATCTAGCATAGATGTAAAAAAACAAAAAAAAAATTTAAAAATACAAATTAATTTAATGTCAATTGACTACCCTGATGTCAAAACGCCATCAAACTGACATCAAACACTGGCGTCAAAAAACATGTTAAAATGCAAATCCAAAGTTGACTACCCTGATGTTAAAATGGCATCAAATTAAGATCTAACATTG
>CAIGQZ010000379.1:28719867-28730122 GCA_903798205.1 Danio tinwini
AATGCAAATCGATTTGATGTCGTTTTAACATCAAGGTTGTCAATTGATATCTAATAATGGTGTCAAAAACACTTGAAAAATGCAAATCGATTTGACGTCAATTTAACATCGTTTTAACATCAAGGTTGTCAATTGACATCTAATAATGGCGTCAAAAACACGTCAAAAAAGGAAATCAATTTGACGTCAATTTAACGTCATATTAACATCAAGGTTATCAATTGAGATCTAATAATGGTGTCAAAAACACTTTAAAAATGCAAATCGATTTGATGTCAATTTAACGTCGTTTTAACATCTAGGTTGTCAATTGACATCTAATAATGGCGTCAAAAACACGTTAAAAATGCAAATTGATTTGATGTCAGTTGACTATCTGCATGTCAAAATGCCATCAAATTGACATTAAACATTGTCGTCAAATATTCTAATCGATTTGACATTAATTGACTATCTTAATGTTAAAACGGCATCAAATTGGCTTCTAACATTAGCGTTAAAAAACACATAAAAATGCTAATCAATTTAATGTCAGTTGACTACCTTGATATCAAAACACCATCAAATTTACATCTAATACAGGTTTCAAAAAACACTTTAAAAATTGAAATCAATTTGATGTAAATTTGATGCCGTTTTAACATTAAGGTTGTCAATTGACATTTAATAATGGCGTCAAAAATGCAGATCGATTTCATGTCAACTGATTACACTGATGTCAAAACGACATCAAACTGGCATCTAACATTGGTGTTAAAAATTGATTACATGACTGTCCTCATCAATTTTTGACATGTATTGACATTTTTTAATGCTGTTAAGTGCCCTATAGGCTACTGCTCTAGCAATAATATTCATCTTTCATGTCTAATATTTGAAGCGCACTAACAGAAGTGTTTGTGTTAGTCCACATAAAGCCTGCGGGATTGAAGCGCCAGCAATCTGGGAGAAGAAGATGAGTGCAGAAAACTGTGATGTCTGATGAAGTGGAGATCTCCAGAGCGAAGCGGAGTCTCCCTGATGATGGAGAGCCTCAGATGTGTATGTCTGTAAGTGAGAATGAGCCAGAAGTCTCTCTTTTTCTTTAATACAGTCTGTTGAGATTTATAAAGCCTGGGTTATACCTCAAACATCTTATGAGAAAGGAAAAAAATACTGGAGCCATTTCTTCTTATTTTTAACGATTTTTTTGATGCTTTGACGACACTTTTGACTGTGATTTTTTGGGGAGAAATGTGTTTTGAAATATGGTTGATCACTTCATTGAAGATCTACACATAGACATCACCTATATGCTACATAACTGCAGGTTACCTAGAGCTGCGTCCCAAATGGCACACTATACACTGTACTTATGCACTAACACACTCAACAGCATAGTGTATGAATGTGAGTCATCCCAAATTAAACACTATAGTTTTTTTTACTAAGCTGAAATTCAAACCGTTTCCCAGATGATAAATTACACCTGCTAAATAATACCTGCCGTGAGTATAACCACATTCAACATCGGGAGGCGCTATAATCACTCACGTAAGATAATTTTGCTTTCACAATCCAAAATCAATAAAGTAATCCAACATCAGTGCCCGAAAGCTCCGCCTCTTCATCAGTAGCCCCGCCCCTTCTGCTTTGTGAGCAAAGCTGCAGCCGTTTAGTGTGTGAAGTGTCCCAACATTACACACTTGTTTTTAATGATCGCATCATCCGAGTATTTAAAGTGCACTTATTCTTTTTAGAGTTTTAGTGTGAACGCTCTACTTACACTATTTATACTACAAAATGGCATGGAATAGTGCACTAGTATGCAATTTGGGACACACCTTATGTTTATATATATTACCTTTAACTGTTAAAAGCTATTAGCTACTAGTTAATTAGTCAAAGTGGTTAGCAACTAATAAAATTGCGGTAACTAATAAGCTTAAATCTTCCAAATTTTATTGTAATACAATAATGTGCTTTAAAACAATAATTATTTTGAAAAGCGCTGTACAAATAAACTTGAATTTAACTGAATGCTTTTTACACTGAAAAAAAATAAGACAGTGGATGTGCTTAGAATAAATACTTCAACTTGTTGCATGTAAAATAATTGGTAGAAAATAATTATGATAAAACAATGATACTAATACAGGGTGGCTCAGTGGTTAGCACGGTGACCTCACAGCAAGAAGGAAGTTGGCGTGGGTTTCCTCCGGGTGCTCCGGTTTCCCCCACAGTCCAAACACATGCGCTATAGGTGAATTAAAGAAACTAAATCGGTCGTAGTGTATGCGTTTGTGTGTGGGAATGAATGAGTGTGTATGGGTGTTTCCCAGTACTGGGTTGCGGGTGGACAGGAATCCGCTGCATAAAACATATGCTCTTTCCCTTGGCTTTTGACGAAGGCGGTCGCACTTTTTGCGAAGAGAAGTGGCTCGTCGTGTGCCTGACTGCTCTGTCCCTGGAGGATATCGAAGATATCTACCTATTCAGAACTTTGATAACAGGGTTTCTGCTGATGGGCTTATGCGGGGCCCTGGGGTATTGACGATTGATGAAAGCGGTCAGTGCTGCTCAAAACCCCACCAAGCTGGCCGGCTTGATTGAACCTATAATGGGCAGATATGCTGCTAATCAGACTGCTGTATTAGACCGCAAATTGAAATACATCAGGGTGAAATTAGCAGCTTTGCAACAAGATTTGGCTAGACCTGGAGACCAGTGACGGACATTAAATATCTGTGAAATTGGCAGATATTGACCTAAATTTGTACTTTCTTCTCTTTCGGCTTCCCTGTGTTTTCCAGCCAGACGGCTTCGGCTGGAAAAAAACAACTTATAGCAAGATAATGAGACGCTCTGAAATTCCTGCTCCCTGTCAAGGACACCTGTTGGACTCTACAGGCTTACACACACACGCATACACAGCTGCAGATAGACTTTCTCTACCTAACCCTTCATCCCACGCCTTCGTGTGCTTTCATCCACTGGAGGGGGTAGGCGGGTCTGTGACCAGCACCTCCATGGCTGCAGGAACTTGCCGGACTATATCCACACCCCCTTTCCCATCCCCTGTTGCAATGTTATGTATATGTCTATGTGTTTATGTGCTTGACTGCTGGGGCTTTTTTTTCTCCCTGATCTCACACTGCTCTAACTCAAGAGCAAGGTGAGAGGGAGTTTTTTTCGCCTCTTTTTCCTGAATTGTATCTTACTTCCTTTTTCTAAATGCTACCTCCCGTTGACCTGTCTTCCCCTGAAATATGATGTTTGTGTATGGTCGGGGGGGGTCCAATTTCACTATATGTCAGTGTATGTGAATACATGGAGGTATATGTGACAAATAAAGGCTTGATTAAATGATTGATATGCCGGATTAGTTGGTGGTTCATTCCGCTGTGGCGACCTCTGAAATAAAGACTAGGCCGAAGGAAAATAAATTAATAATTATGTCTGAAAATGTTGAAAAAAAAATCTTCTCTCCAATAAACATCACTTATAAATACTTGATTATACCTTTCAAAGGGGGGCTGATAGCTGTTTTGCTTTTCAGAAGAACATTTTAACAGGAACAAAGTAAAACAATGAAATAAAAAAAGTTTCCCAAAATGCATCATTATGTGTTTAGGGTGAGTAAGTTATATCTTTGATCAAACTCTGAAACGAATTCAGCAACAGACTATAAGAATAATTATAATAATATATAATATATACATGTAATATTTAGATTAATGTTTGTCAACTTAATTGATTACAGAAAATTTAAGTAAGATAACATAAATCATGCTCAGTTAGCACTGTGGCCTCACAGCAAGAAGGTAGCTGGTTCGAGTCTTGACTGGGTCAGTTGACAATTCTGTGTGGAGTTTGAATGTTCTCCCCGTGTTTGCGTGGGTTTCCTCCGGGTGCTCCGGTTTCCATCACAGTCCAAACACATGCAGTGTAGGTGAATTGATGAACTAAATTGGCCGTAGTGTATGAGTGTGTATGGATGTTTTCCAGGAATGGGTTGCGGTTGGAATGGCATCCGCTACATAAAATATATGCTGGAATAGTTGGCGGTTCATTCCACAGTGGCGACCCCTGATAAATAAGGGACTAAGCTGAAGGAGAATGATTTGGTTTTAGGTGTAATAGCTTTTAAGTCACTTTTTACAGTGGGTCTATGCTGGTCAATAAGTTAGTAGAACATTTTGGATTTAGTCTGAAGTAATATCTAGTAAATTTCACAAACACTTACAAAAAAAAAACAGACAAGCAAAACATTAGCATTTTCAGTAACACTTTAAAATAATGTCCTGTTATAACACAGTTATATAAATAACGTAAGCCCAAACAGACTTGATTTAAATAGCTAGCGGGCTTCAGTGTTGCCGCAGAAATAAAACTATTCAGCAGGCTTTTCTCTTTTTACAATGGATGTTTTTCATTCTGAGTTCATACATTAACTGATACTAACTTATGGCTTGTTTCCACTGACTGGTACAGTATGGTTCAGTTCGGTATGTTTTTATGGCCGTTTCCACTGTAAAAAGGTGTACCAAACCGAACCGTACCACTTTTTTGGCACCATTTAGAAAGGGTACCAAACACGAAAAAAGGGTACCAAAAGGTGGAGCTACAGGCGCAGCTGAACGCTGATTGGTTACTGAGATACGTCACGATCTCGTGGAGCTAGCCAGAATGAAAACAAAGGGACTGCCATGTTTTTAATACACAGCCGAGACAACAACGAGCCATGGATGACCTGAGCTTAAACACCCCTTGTCGTTGTCTTGATGTACAGCCACAAAGCCAAGAAGATCAAAATCTGCCGTGTCCTGTTGTTGATTTACTAGGCCGTCTAAAAGTGTGAGTGGTTTTCGCCTTCTCCAGGGAGCTTGCGATCGCGTCTAGATTTTATATAACAAACTTCTTGAGCTGATGATAATAACGTGTGTGTGATTATTAAAGTGTCTTCGACATCTGAGCTGTTCAGAAAAGAAAAAGACAAACGCTAGGGTGAAGTGTGAAAAAAAGGAAAAGCCCGACAAAGCACAGGAGCGAATTGTTTCTGCGACCTGAATCATGAACAAACTGCCATGTTTATCATCGCCTTTTGGACTGTTATGAATTCTGAATGACAGAATTACTCTCTAACAGAGGCTACATGTGCTGGTGAAGATTACAGACACAGATGAGAGGTTAGCTCTGACTGTGGGCTACTGTATGTGTTGCGTGTTGGTTTTTAACTCAAATAAGGACTAAATGTCTGCTGTGTGTCGTTTATCTGTAATTGGTAACATATCGGAGACTGTAAGGGTCTGTATGTGTTCATATATGTTGCATTTATTTATTTATTTTATATAATTGCAGCATTACAGTAGGCTATTTCACACTGTCATTGATCTGCAGTTATAATCAAATCATGTTCATAGAAAGGTTAGTAATAAACATTTATACAGCAGTATTTATATGTTTAAAGCATCTGTTGTGAGAAGTGCTTCTCATATGATTTGTGAACGACCTGTACAGCTTTACTGTAGACATTTATTCGTGCGAGAATGACGTCGACTAAAACTGTCATATACCACGCCCACCAAAAGGGTACCCTTTGTAGTGGAAACGCAAGCCTGATAAAGGTGACCCGTACCGACCCTTACCGTACCATACTGTACCAGTCAGTGGAAATGAGCCATTATAGACCATAATTTAAAGGGTCACGAAACACCAAAACATTTTTTTTGAGATGTTGACAGTAATTTATGTGTCCTACGCTGCTTAAAATACTATTAGGACACAGATATTTCACGGAAAAGTAAAAATTGGTTGTTTTTGCGTTATTTTGAGCAAATTCGTTCTTCCGTTTTGAAAAGAAATGTTGAAGCTACGTCACGGAGGTTAGATCCTTGTGTAAATTCCAGCATGTAGACTGGCTGTCTGTACTGGCGGGAATAATGTGGCGTCTTTGAGTTTTCGTCATTAATTCAAGAGATAGACTTGGTTCGAACCAATCAGCTCACTCTACTGTGAATCAGGCGCAACTTCATTAATATGCATGACAGCTTCGAAAACAATGTTTTTACAATGTTCAGACGGCAGAGTGTTGCCAACCGTAATTAAAACAAGTGGAAGAAGAACTGTTCGGAGACATGGGTCATCAGTGTTGCGTTTATAAATGTGCTGCAACGAAGGTTTTGTTTCCATTTCCCCGATATGAGAGCGCAGCTGAACTCACATGTGGATTACAGTGGTCTGCTAACATGCGACAAAAATACGTTTGTAAGGAACATTTTTTACCCGAGAGCTTTTCGCATTTGGAAATGGTGAATTCTGGATTTGCCGCTCGTCTCCTTTTTAAAAAAAGAATCGGTTCCAGTTGGTGTTGATTGTCCTGTCTCTACAGATTTGGTGTGTGTGATCAGTGTTCTTTGTTTATGTTTCTTCAGAGGCAAAGTTAGTTAGCATCATCAGCAGTGCTCTTTCAGTTTTTAAAGATATACCTTAGTCAGAATGATTTAGTTACTAAGTTTAAAGTAATATCACTACAATATTATAGACTGAAAGATCCGCTGTAAATGCTGCTCTCCGAATGTAAACATGTAAACACAGCAATCAAACTATTAACAATGTGTAGGATTTTTACAGCAACTTTTGTTTCACCTACCGAGTGCATCTAAGTTACAGAGAAATGCAGAGTTTTTTTCTTCCATTTGCCATGCTGTATCAAACACTTCATTAAAACTCCACGCTCCAGCAGTTCCTCCAGTCTGATCAGTTACAGTTAATGTGTCAGAATGGTTTACTTGCTGCAGAATCTTTTTTAACTTGAAATAGATCTTTCATCAGAAGTCAAAACTAAAATGCAATGCTTGTATTTATTGGTTTACTGAATTTTCAGTGCATCAATCATTTTTAAAAAGAAAAACATCCAAAATTAATTTTGCCACCACAATATCAGATTCAATTAAATTTGTATAGAGTTAAAGGCTAATCTGTTAGCCCTCCTGTTAAAAATCTTTTTTTAAAGTCAATACTATATTGATATATATATTGTCTACAGAACAAACCACTGTTGTCCAATAACTTGCTAAATAAACATATAATTAACCTAGTTAGGCCCATAATTGTCACTAGCTGAATACTAGAAAAATATAAATTTTTCACGTTCTCTAATTAAAACTTACCAAAATGCATCGTTTTTGTATGGGGGAAACACCCATACACACTCACATTCACTTATACACTACAGCCAATTTAGTTTCTTCAATTCACCTACAGTATAGCGCATGTGTTTGGACTGTGGGAGAAACCGGAGCACCCGGAGGAAACCCATGTCAACATGAGGAGGACATGCAAACTCCACACAGAAATGCCAACTGATCCTGCCGTGGACCCTTCTTGCTGTGAGCCGACAGTGCTAAGCTGAGCCACCGTGCCGCCCTTTGAATGATGTTAGGGTGAGTAAATCATATTCTTGGTTAAACTTTGAAATTCTAACTCAACAACGCCAGTGTCATCAGCATTTGTTCAACATGCAAATAAAAACAATCATTTATAGTATAAATGTTCCAGTTTTATTTGAATCGGTGGGTACAAAGAGAAAAGCAAAACAATGCAAAGAAAACAAAACCACACACCAAACGTGAGTGTCAGGAGTCAGTGTGTGTGATCCTGCTGTGATAATGCGGCGTTCACATACGCTCGCGTGTGTGTACATGTGTGTGTGTGTTTGTGCGAACGGTGAAATGCATGGACATTCATTAAAGACAAAGACACGAACACACACTGTGTTACATCAGTTATCAAAAACAGTTGTTAACAGAACAGATGCCATGGTCTCACACGCAAACGGTGCTGTTTTTAGTCCCTCTATTATATAGATTCGTTTCTGTAGATATAATAATAATAATAATACTTGTGTGTTTTATAAAAGGTCTCTTAATTACAAGTCAGGTCTCTCCCTATGGTCATTATTGCAATGAATTGTTACCTAAGATGCTTTATAAAAGAATCGTGTTCAGCTTTTACTACTGGTCTATTTACAATTCAGTCCCAAAAGATACAAATCAAATTAAAAAAAGCAAGCGGCTCCCACTTTTTCCTCTCCCAAAATGAACGTCGTTGTCCTCCTTGGATGGCTCCTGAGAGAATATCTACATACGGTTTAGTAAATACAGCTAGTGGACCAAATGCTTGTTCCGGTGTGAGTTAATACGTCTAATAATGCTGAACAGGGAAGCGCAGCTAATGTCTTTTCATGTACAGTTATCTGGTCTTCTACGTGATTTTTTTTCATCTTAATGTTGTTGTTTTTTTCTCCCCAAAGGCTTCAGTTAAGGCATCACGGATCCTTGATGCTCGACTGCGTCAAAACGTTCATCTCAGTGTTTGTTTACAATTTTTGACGTCTTTTTTTTTCGTTGTTTTTTTTTTTCCTCCCGAGGGCTGAATTGTTTTTCTTTTCAGGTCCAAATCCCTGGGACGCGCAAGCCGGCGTGTTTCTGAACTTCGGATAAGATGGTTTAAGGCACAAGGTGAGTTTTTGGTTTCTATGGGAGGTCGGAGGACACCACGGCGAGGGCGGGGCCATGTCGGTAGGAGGGGCCAGAGTGCACGGCCTTAGGGCAGTCTGGCGTCAAGACACGCCCATTTTCCCCCAGGCTGCCCGTGATTGACAGGCGGGCTTTGTTTCTCATGGCTTCCGAGAAGGTGAGCTAGAGGAGGGGGCGGGATGAGAGGCGGAGTCAGAATACATGGAACTCTCTGGGGGAGGGGCAAACAATATGACACAGTGTGACATCACAACGCAACCACTGGAGACACATTCATATAGACAGAGAGAGAGAGAGAGAGAGAGAAGCTCAAGGCCACTGCCACAGACAAATACAGAAAACATCTCAATCAAAAAATAGACAACATAGCTAGACATCTGCATTTCTAACGCAAGCGTGCAGCCCTTCGCTCATGTTTCATTTACTTGTTAAACCCCGCTAATTCTCTTTATTTTTTGAGTAATAGTGTCCCATAACACTTTATACGTTCATACTGCTAATGCTTCGTAGGTGTGAGTCTAATATATGAAGCATTATTCGGCATCAGTACAGCATTATAGATTGGTTTGTTGATGTCACTTACAACAAAAAGACAGTCAAACGCAACCGAACATCATTAAACCAACAGCCGTTCGATCTATAATGCCCTGCTTGTGCCAAATAATGCACTGCACGTACTGTAGCTGCTGTCTATAGCAGAGGATCTCAACTGCTTTTGCTTTAGGGTTCAATGGAAGATTACACAATTATTGAGTTATGTTTAACCCTTGTATTACGTTGCAAGTTAATTAGTGCAATGCTGTAAAAGATGGTGGTTTTAATGGTAAAATGCTACAGTGTAATAACAGCATGGATAACAGCAAGTTTTCTTGATACTAATATTGTGAATAGCTGTAAATTGGGTTTCGCAGAAGTTTCCGCATGACACTTCACTTATGTGTTTTTTGTTGTTGACGCTATTATGGTTCTTTTTAACCCCTTAATGAATGCCAATCTTCAATGCTTGGTCTCATTTTAAAGCTGAGACCAAGACTAAAGTGAAAAAATCAATAAATGTATATTTAATTATATTGCATAACATATATATGTATATACATATACATACACAGTTAAAGTCAGAATTATTAGCCCCCCTTTAAATTTTTGTTTCTTTTTCAAATATTTCCCAAATGATGTTTACAGAGAAAGGAAATTTTCACAGTATGTCTGATAATATTTTTTCTTCTGGAGAAAGTCTTGTTTGTTTGATTTTGGCTAGAATGAAAGCAGTTTTTATTTTTTTTAAACCATTTTAAGGTCAGTATTATTAGCCCCTTTAAGCTATTTGTTTTTTCGATAGTCTACAGAACAAACCATCATTATACAATAAATTGCCTAATTACCCTGCCTAGTTAACCTAATTAACCTAGTTAAGCCTTTAAATATCACTTTAAGCTGTATAGAAGTGTCTTGAAAAATATCTAGTCAAATATTATTTACTGTCATCATGGCAAAGATAAAATAATTTATAAGTTATAAGTTAAGTTATAAGTTATTAAGTTAATAAGTTATTAGAAATGAGTTATTAAAACTATCATGTTTAGAAATGTGTTGAAAAAATCTTCTCTCCATTAAACAGAAATTAGGGGAAAAAAAACAAAAACAGAGAGGCTAATAATTCAGGGGGGATAATAATTCTGACTTCAACTGTTTATATATATATATATATATATATATATATATATATATATATATAT
>CAIGQZ010000379.1:28747126-28765134 GCA_903798205.1 Danio tinwini
ATATATATATATATATATATTAAAAGCTATAGTAAAGCTATAGAAAACCACTATTTTAAATTGTAATTATGTTTAAAGTAAAATAAAGGTTTTTGTTTTTTCAACAGAAATTTATTAGTAGGCATACACTGATGTATCAGCCACCGATATTTACTAAAATTCACCAATATTGAATGAATTCAAAGATATTAGTAATAATATTTAAAATCCCAAAACGCTATTTAGTGGGAAATAATGCTGCAAATGATGTGCAAAATTGATCAAACGTGATCATAAAAGATCATCTATTTAAATTTTATATATCATAGTTTTCACCAAAATCTGAAGCAGAACATTCATAATATCAAAGAATTATAATATGATATTAAAATGATTACTGAAGGATCATGTGACACTGAATATGCTGAAAATTACATCAAAATCCATATAAAGTATATATATTGCAAGCTATAGAGAACTGTTTTAAATTGTAATTTTATTTACCTTTTTTGTGTGTTATATATTTTTATTAAATAAATGCATCAGTGAATATAAAAGACTTTTTAAAGTTAAATAAAGATTTTTGTTTATTCAGTTAGAATTTATTAGTAGGGATGCACTGATGTATCAGCCACTGATGTTTACAGATTTTCACCGATATTGGATTAATTTAAAGCTATTAGCAATAATATTTAAAATCCCAAAACTCTATTTAGTGGGAAATAATGCTGTAAATTATATGAAAGAATTGATTATAAATGATTATCTATTTGTATTTGATATATCATAGTTTCCACCAAAATCTGAAGCAGAAAATTCATAATATCAAAGAATTATAATATGGTATTAAAATGATTACTGAAGGATCATGTGACACTGAATATGCTGAAAATTACATCAAAATCCATATAAAGTATATATATTGCAAGCTATAGAGAACTGTTTTAAATTGTAACTATATTTACTTTTTTGTGTGTTAACTATTTTTAATTATGAAATAAATGCATCAGTGAATATAAAAGACTTTTAAAGTTATATAAAGATTTTAGTTTTTTCAATAAGAATTTATTAGTAGGAATGCATTGATGTATCAGCCACCGATATTTACCGATATTCACCGATATTGCATTAATTTAAGGATATTAGCAATAATATTTAAAATCCCAAAAATGTTATTTAGTGGGAAATAATGCTGCAAATTATGTAAAAGATTTATCAAACGTGTTCATAAAAGATCATCTATTTTAATTTTATATATAATAGTTTTCACCAAAATCTAAAGTAGAATATTCAAAATATCAAAGAATTATATTATGATATTAGAATGATTCACGAAGGATCATATGACACTGAATATGCTGAAAATTACATCATGGGAATGAAACACAGTAGATATAAAAACTATATATTGCAAGCTATAAAAAAAACACTTTTTAAAATTGTTAATATATTAAAAAAAATAGAAAAAGATTTTAAATTTTAAATAAGAATTTATTAGGGATTCATGGATGGGAGACCACATGGGAAAGCTCGGTGGCTGCTGGAAATGGTATTAGTGAGGTCAGCAGGAAACGCTCAACCTGCGGTCTGTGTGGGTCCTAACGCCCCAGTATAGTGTAGGGGACTCTATACTGCTCAGTGAGCGCCGTCTTTCAGATGAGACATTAAACCGAGGTCCTGTCTCTCTGTGGTCGGTAAAAATCCCAGGATGTCCTTTGAAAATAAATAGGGGTTTAACTCTGGCATCCTAGACAAATTTGCTGGCCTCTGTCCATCATGGCTTCTTAACCATCCCCGTATCATAATTGGCTTCATCACTCTGTCTCCTCTCCACCAATCAGCTGGTGTGTGGTGTGCCGTCTGCCGCAATATGGCTGCCATTGCGTCATCCAAGTGAATGCTGCACACTATTGGTGGATGAGGAGATTCCGCCCAAAAATGTATAAAGTGCTTTGAGTGTCCAGAAAAGCGCTATATAAGTATAAGGAATTATTATTATTATTACTGATGACTAAATGTGTAATTTACATATAGCAATAAAACTAGGTTTACGTTTATTAAATATGTTCTATTACATGTCAAAGAAAACTTGATGTTAAAAATATAAATTTAATGGCAAAAATAACCCTTGAGGAATGTGTTTATCACTCCTACATTGGTGGAATGTTAAATGGATTTAATTTATGTTCAGTAAACTAAATTAATGGAGAAAAATAAACTAGTTCTGTATCTGTATTAGATATATATTTGTTTGTTGTTGTTAAAACTGGTATCGGTATCAGCACCCCAAAAAAAACGGTGCATCCATATTTAAAAGACATTTACTTTTGTAAGTGAATTTCATGTTGTCTTTGAGAATTTCAGGAGATTTTTACAGTGTAAAGATGGCATGGTGTGATACATGCTGAGAGTTAATGCACAGGAACAGTAAAACATGAGAAATGATCATTCAGAATGAAAGTGTTTGACAGGCTTGAGGAGCAGAAATGAGCAAAACGAGAAACATCAGAGATAAAGTATTAAGTATAAGAGTGCAGCGTTTACCTGAGCGCTGGTTCTGTGGAGGAACAACACAATTATACACACACAAACAGCACTCTCTGTGAGCTCAAACTGTGATATCTTGTGGGATACAGAAGCCTTTGTGTCTGAAAAGTGTAATAAATTGACACTTTCTGAGCAAAATTGATTATTTGTGTCACATCATATGCTTTTTAAAAAGCCCCTATTATGGGTTTTTGAAAATGAGCTTCCATATAGTGTATAACAGCTCTATGTGAATAAAAACATCCAGCTGAGGGTTAAATCTGAAAGTGCACAGTTAACGCAATCTTACTGCAATTCGTAACTTATTGATTTAGTGGCTAATTCATATGAATTCGTACAATCTAATTGGTACAAATTAGTACTATTTGCTCATCACCCAATGACGGTTGGGGTTAGGGGTGGGGTTAGGTGCCACGCCTCCTTTTTAAAATCATACATTTTCGTACGACTCAACTTGTACGAATTCGTATGAATTAGCCACTAAACTGACAAAACGTAAAACACTTATGTTTCCTCATAAGATCAGGCTGGCACAGTGGTTAAAACTGTGAAGTTTCACAAACTAATTTTGAGAGGAGCACATGATAGGATTGACTACAGCTGATCCCTATCACTAATCACTAACTAGCTAATCGGATCATTTCAAATTTAATATAAATATCCAGCCTAAACTTCATTCCTCATCTTCGTTTTGGACACCCCCCCATCCATCCCTTCTCCCTCCTTCTTAAGTATAAGTTCGGGCGACACGGTGGCCCAGTGGTTAACACTGATTGCCCCACAGCAGGGGGGTCATTGGTTCAAACGCTAGCTGAGCCAGTCGACACTCTCTGTGCAGAGTTTGCATATTCTCCCCGTGTTCTCGTGGGTTTTCCCCAGGTACTCCGGTTTCCTCCCACACTCAAAAAACATGCAACAAAAGTTAAAGTCATAAGCACCTACTAAGTACAAACTGGCTCAGATGGCGGTCTATTCTTGGGAAGTTATCGAGAACTACCTGATCTCGTATCCCTTCTATCGCTTATTGACCAGGCGGGAGCCTTGGGCTCATCTATCTCCAAGCTCAGGGTTCTCTCCCAGGACAGCATGCCAAACCAGCTAAAATAGTCAAGCATTATCTAAGTGTGAACTCTTAAATGATTCTTTAATAAAATAGTCGACTCAGAGTCGAATAAATAAATCAAGTTGGGTTCAGATCTTTTGCCTGAAACTCTGAAACTGTCGACATACGGTACATCACCAAATATGTAGTGCCGGATCCGGTAAAACGTGAGCGCGCCTTTCCCTTCAGACACTAGCGGAGCGTGGGGGATTACGGGACGGATCATTATACGAAGATGACAATCACTGACAGATGGAGATTCGGTTCATTTTCACAACAATGCCACAGTATAGCCAACCGTGTGTTGTGTTTGTTCCTGTCATATTTCTGATGATAAATACAATAACCTACGCTGCAATGCAGGATTCGTCAACCGTTTGCTATTAAAGCAAGGAGCAGCAGAGACTATTATGTATGGGACTTTGTCAGACTTTGACAGGGACTTTGTCAGTAACTGTTGCAGTTCATATGGATCAGTTTATTCTTGCTCTAGATCATAGATGATAATTTAGATCATAAATATGTATTTAATAGTGTGTTGTAACTTGTAATTGTTCTGCACGGCTTGTAATCACTTATCTACTATAGACAGGGTTCATACACATTTTTACTACTAAAATTCCATGACTTTTCCAGGACTTTTTCAGGAACTTTAATAATGTTTCATGTAATGTCTACATATACATGGTAAATAATAAGAAATACAATGACGTTTAAATTTATTACAGCATATCAGAGAACACGCAACAATCTATTTTGTTTAAATTTGTTTTTATATCTATGTAAATTTAATTTTGATCATGCTTACACAGCACTAACAATGTGAGGGCAAGCTTTTGGCCAAGGACAGAAAAGAAGTAAAGACAACTAACCTATATTCATGTTAGTACTGCACAATATAATATTGCAGCATCGATATTGCAATGTTTGCATCCGCAATAGTCACATCGAAGCATATGCAATGTTGGTATTATAGTTTAATATAGAGTTTAATCACAATGGAGTAAAAGTTTATCATCTGCATTTTTAAAAAGATAGTTCACCCAAAAATGACTCACCATTTTCAATACACCCTTCACTTGTTTTAAACATTCATGAGTTTTCTTTTTTTAAATGAACACAAAAATAATTGAATAACTCCTATAGTATTGAAACAAGTGAAGTGTGAGTAAATAGTGAGAACATTTTAATCTTTGAGTAAACTGTCCCTTTAAGGCCTTTAAGGGGACATTTTAGTATTTCAAAACATGTTAACAATTTTAAAACATCCGGCCACAAGACATTTATTGTAACTTTAATAAAGATTAAATAATATACAATGAAGACTATGCAGTGTTGATTATTCAATATCTGTACCTGAATGGTGAATGCCTGACAACTATCATTCACTTTTATCTTTACTACACTACAGATAATGTACTTCATCCAGTTCCAGACTGCAGGGGAAACCGGAGCACCCGTATGAAACCCACGCCAACACGGTGAGAACATGCAAACTCCACCAAGAAATGCCAAGTAGCTCAGTTGGAACCGAACCAATGACCTTCATGCTGTGAGGCAACCGTGTTATTCACTGAGCCAACGTGCCGCCTCGAAATGCAAATTATTTATATGAAATATTCAATTTATATTAATTATTCAAAATTATTACATTGTATGTCATTAACATCTACATCTACCCTAACCCTAAACCCAACCATCACATCACATCACCCATCACATTTATTAATGTCTACACCTCTCGTAACATGGTCATCATAACATGGGCATTACCATAGTGGGCGTTACAATGTCCACTATGTATTGGACCTTATCCAGTATGTAATCATGCTACAGACTGCAGCGAGGACATCTTGTAATCTTCACCCACGTTGTATATAATTCCTGACCATGATTCTTACTGCTATTGGAAGAGGGGTCTGGATGCAGACCTGGTGCAGTGCAATCTGAGCTGCACCCAATGCTTTTTTATGCGCTCACCTAACCCCACCCCTAACCCTACCTGTCACAGTGACGTCACTCACTCCATTGAGTGCATTGTGTCTGACATTGCATCGCTGAGTGATGCAATCTCAGCTTGCATCATAAAGGCTGCATCCAGATACTGTTGGGCTATTGGAGTAAAATCAACAACTGTATGAAGCCCACAAGGATATCACTGCATCACAGAGAGCACTGAGTGAGAAAGATGAAGAGAGAGAGAGAAAGAGAGAGAAACAGAGACAGAAGCACAGCAGGGTGGGTGGAATACTATAACATCGCTGTGATTGGTTGGTTGTTATAATACTCCACCCACCTTAACTGTGATCCTTTAGGTGTAGCAACGCCGTAGCCCTTGGAGTCCAGATTCCCTCCGACCTTCATGGTGTCGCAGGGCTTGCGCTGCTCTGTGTACTCGTTCATGGTGGACTCCAGCAGGAAGGCGTATTTGCCCTTGGACTTGCGGACTCGAGCGACGCCCTCTGCTGTGGTCTTGGTGAAGACGGTGGGCTCCGCTGACTTCATGTAACTCCACATTTTTTCATAGACCGCGATTTTTGATCTCTAGAGAGTGAATGAGATGTCATGAAACACTGGAGTTTGTAGCCAAAGCCTTTTTAACACATACTGTACAAGTTATGCATTAAATGATGCACTATACCAGGGGTACCCAAACTCTGTCCTGGAGGGCCGGTGTCCTGCAGAGTTTAGCTCCAACTTACCTCAACACACCTGTCTGAAATTTTCTAGTATGCCTACATAGAGCCTGATTAGCTGGTTCAGGTGTGTTTAATTGGGGTTGAAGCTAAAATCTGCAGACCATTGGCCAGGGACGGCCCTGTACATTTGGGGGCCCTAAGCAGAATAATTTTTCAGAATTAGGCCCTACCTTGCTCTAAATAGTGGAGTTTTGCCATTGCAAACCCGCCCACAATGATTCTATTGCTTATTAAATACAATCAATAAAACAGAAAAGTAAAGCCGGATTTCTTCTACTTAATAAGGCCGTACTCACACTAAGCAGTTTCCTTGAACCGGGCCAAAGCACGCTTGTCCCCCCTCCCGTCTCCCCCGATGACCCGCACTAGCATTACATTCGGGCCTGGGCGCGCTTACATCATCGATGATGCGCTGTTCAGTAAGCGCTCTCGCTCAGCACAGTGGAGATTTCTTTAGTTATATGGTTTAAGTCGTTTGATATGCGGTGACACGCAGTCTAATATTTCGCCGAACAGATCAGCCACTTTTGACGCTCATAAACAATCATAAAGTCCTCGTGCTGCAGGAATTAGGAGGTTTGCTGAAGGTGCAGCTGACGTGCAGTCAGGGGTTTGCATCTTTAATAATCTACGAAATTTTGCGTTCATTGAACAGTAAGAATAATTAATAAATCCATATGAAACAGTCTCTTAAAAGTCACGTCTCGCTTTCAGTTTTGGGCTCAGGCACATTTGCACTCACACTGCAAGCGTGAACTGCGCTCAGGCCCGATTCAGAGCCCGATTCAGAGCACTCACACTTCTCAAACGATCCGGGAAACGGGTCTGGGCACAGTTCGGAGAGCATAGTGTGAGTACGCCCTAACTGTCTGAATGACTTGGACATTTTAAAACAGCACTGTTTTTTCAACTAGCAGCTTGAAAAATGAAGAATTAAACAATCTTTAATAAAGTGACCAGTAATTTGTACTTTGCGTCCATCTGGAGCGTTTAAAACATATTCTAATAATTTAGCAAACAGATTGAAGATTCTAAAAAAGATTCTAGGAAACGACAGTGAGCAATAATTAGCCAAAAGTGAAATCGCATTACATTATAATGACTTTAAAATAATAAAATATACATTTGAACTCATAAAAAACAATAACAACAATTAACATTAATGCAAATATTGATCCATAAACAAAATAAAATCAATAAGCAAATAATATAAATATGAAAAATATTAATATAAAACTATTATTTAACTATAATTAATTCAATTAGCACATAACTTTTTTAAACATGTCCCAGGAAAAAATTACCAGTGTGCAAAATATGTCAGTGAAAAATGCTTCAATACTGCATTTCAGTAAACGTTTTTTTAATCTGTAATTGCCTATTTTCAATAAATGTGCTACTAGATTATGTCTTTAACATCATCATTAGTACTTAAAAGTGATGCTAAAAATGATTTTGTGCTCGTCTCTTTTCGTCGTCATTTTCCCCTCGGTTTTTCTACACCTAAAAAAACAGCAGTAGTTTTGTTTCATTTTCGTGGTCCAATTTCCAAAATAAATCAGGTCTATTATGGGGCAGGCAATGAAGCAAAGGCCATGGCTGTGTCCGTGCATGCATTCATATGGATTACCATATGGCAGATTACCAAACTTCACCAAACTTGTTCCTGGAAGGCCGGTGTCCTTCAGATTTTAGCTCCAACCCTAATCAAACACACCTGAACAAGCTAATCAGGGTCTTACTAGGTATACTTGAAACACCCAGGCAGGTGGGTTAAAGCAAGTTGGAGCTAAACCCTGCAGGGACACCAGTCCTCCAGGACCGTGATTGGTGACCCCTGCCTTAGAAGAACAAACTCAAACCGCGAGAACACAGAAAGCATATGAGAAATGAGATGCAGCAAGCTTCCTGTTGATCACATGACCTTCACGAAAACAATTTCAACTTAAATAAAATCTTGATTTTTTAAAAATATTTTCTTTCAGTGAAAATGTATAAATATTTCAGTATTAAATCACTGTCAATGAAGATACTTTGTAAAATGCAAATAAAAACGATTTCAGCAAGGAAATGGCTCGCACCACTAGCGGGTTGTGGGGCACACAAAGCACCTAAGCTGCCGCTTAGTTCGCTTATAGGGAGGACCAGCAATGCCACCGGCCCTCCAGGACTGAGTTTGGGCACTCCTACACTAAACACTTTGCAGTTATACACTCAATTGTGTAGTGTATTAATTTAGTGTTGGCCCAAATGGATCACTAACATTTTTTTTACTAACCAGAAGTTCATTTAAATGCCCAGTATGTAAGTTTCTCCACTAGAGGGCGTGTATTCACAACAAACAAATGCATAGTTTGATAATTTTATGATTGAGTGTGGAATCATGGGAGTTCATATGGGACTCCCGACACCAAGCTGACCAAGCACAGCGCTTGCACTACGTGTTACTGCGACATGTAGTTACATTTTTAAGAGGTGAGTGTCATGGTTCAGAGGGTGTGTGACGTCATTAGCCTGAACACACAGCGCACGCTCCATCTCACTAGCTAAAACAGCTTATTTCTCTGGATTTACATTCACCACTAGGAGTTACAGTACTACTAATACTATTTGTATAGTAATATTTCTATGGCGGCATCTGAAAGCTCTTAAATACTGTCTTCAGAGCCAGCATTCCAAGGCAGAAAGGTACAGTGGCTGAGCGAGCTCAAACGTTCAGTATGTTAAGAAAACACTAAATAGGAAGCAGCTATGTTTGTCACTTCTCACAACACATTTCTATTGTGGTCTGCACTATTTACACCATGTTTGCATTTGTTCTGAGAATTTGCATGCATGTGTTATCAAACTGCTGAAGATGTTTCTTAATTTTTTGTTTTTTTTATATAAATGTCATAGAAAATAATGATTTTATTTTCACATCTTAAAAAAACATTTGTGCTATCAAACAATGAGTCAGGATTAATCACATCTAAGATAAGAAGTTGTATTTACATAATATATACATGTATAAATACACACATGTACCGGAACAATATACAAAAAGAAATATATTCACATATATATTTATGTTTAATTTGTATTATACACTCACCGGCCACTTTATTAGGTACACCTTCAGAACTGCCTTAAACCTGGAAGGCACTGGAAATATTCCTCAGAGATTTTGCTCCATATTGACATGATAGCATCATGCAGTTGCTGCAGATTTGTCGGCTGCACATCCATGATGCGAATTTCCCATTCCACCACATCCCAAAGGTGCTCTATTGGATTGAGGTCTGATGACTGCGGAGGCCATTTGAGTACAGTGAACTCATTTTCATGTTCAAGAAACCAGTCTGAGATGATTTGCGCTTTATGACATGGCGCGTTATCCTGTTGGAAGTAGTCATCAGAAGATGGTACGCTGTGGTCATAAAGTGATGGACATGGTCAGCAACTATCCTCAGGTAGGCTGTGGCGTTGACATGATGCTCAATTGCTACTAATGAGCCCAAAGTGTGCCAAGAAAATATCCCCCACACCATTAGCCTGTGTGAATTGTAGCCTCAGTTTCCTGTTCTTAGCTGACAGGAGTGGCACCCGGTCTGGTGTTCTGCTGCTGTAGCCCATCTGCTTCAAGGTTGGATGTGTTGTGTGTTCAGAGATGCTCTTCTGCAGACCTCTGTTGTATCGAGTGGTTATTTGAGTTACTGTTGCCTTTCTATCAGCTGAACCAGTCTGGTCATTCTCCTCTGACCTCTGGCATCAACAAGGCATTTGCGCCCACAGAACTGCCGCTCACTGGATATTTTCTCTTATTTAAACCATTCTCTGTAAACCCTAGTGATGGTTGTGCGTGAAAAATCCCAGTAGATCAGCAGTTTCTGAAATACTCAGACCAGCCTGTCTGGCACCAACAACCATGCCACGTTCAAAGTCACTTAAATCCCCTTTCTTCCCCATTCTGATGCTCACTTTGAACTGCAGCAGATTGTCTTGACTGTGTCTACATGCCTAAGGCTGCGGTCACACTGCACTTTTCGCCATATAGACTTCCATTCATACGCACGCGAATGCATCAGACCGGAAACGCAAGCTCGTGCGACAAGTTTTGTAGTTTGCTGCGTTGGAAAGTTCAAGCTTGGTGAACTCTAACCTGCGAAATCGCATCACATGATTGTTTGAGACCAACTAACGATCAAAACATGACCTCTCTGGTCAGGAATTTTAAATATGGACCAATCGCTCGCATTTTTTATGTCTAATCACCTTGTTTAATCCCGCCTCTTTTCGCAGCACTGTACGACAGAATTTCGCATGCTCAAACTCTAGTGTGACCGCAGCTTTAACGCATTGAGTTGCTGCCATGTAATTGGCTGATTAGAAATTTGTGTTAACGAGCTGTGGGACTGGTGTACCTAATAAAGCCGGTGAGTGTATTTATATACACAAAAATATACACAGTATGCACACATATATATTTTGTTAATATGAACTTTCAGTTTAGATGCGATTAATCAATATTAATTGTTTGACAGCAAAAAAAAAAGAAAAGAAAAAGAGTGAGACTGATTATGGCAGCCGGAAGAAGAGAGAACATGTCAAATTTACTGTCCTGCATGAGCAGTGGTTTGTTTTGTATTATAAAAGATTATATAATCTAGCTTTATAAATGTAAATACAAAAAATCTACATTTTAAAAACTTTCTGGGATTTAAGATGATGACCGGATTGTCTGTCACTGTCTTGTGAAGAGTCTACAGAAAGTACAAAAGAAAAGCATTTATTTGAAATCTTTTGCAACATCAAAAATGTCTTCCCTGTCGCATTTGATCAGTTGAATCCAGCCCTGCCAAATAAAACATTAATGTCTATCAGTTTTGCACTCGCTCAGCTCTGAAGTGTGCACCACTCAGGGCCGGCTAAACCAATGGGCATTGTGGGCATTGTGCGCACTTAGGGCCCCTGCGAGAGGGGGGAGGGGTGGGGGGGTTAGGCTATTTAGGCTAAGTGCAAATAGCGCACCTCGTTGGAATAAGCTAATTGAATGCTTCCTGCCAGCGCCGTTTGATCGACAGAGACAACATAACTAAAAAGCGCAGCTAACAGTCAGTGTCAGTTGCGCAGCTTGTAAAGCGCATGGCAACATGTTTTGAGGCGATCGATCATGAACCTGGTTCAATTCCAGCCTCTGATGAACACATTCTTCTTTTTTCCCACTATATATCAGATTGGAAAGACATTTATTTTCAATAGAAAGGAAATGTTTTTGTTTAAAAATTAAATAAAGTATATAAAATATATAAAATGAGTCACAAGGTATTTAATATGATTTAATATGATGATAATAATAAATTTTAAACAGTTATTTTCCACCTGGTGTTAAATGTTAGCGACATCTTAATATAATTAATCTGTATTTACAATGTTAGTCGCCCTGCTTCACCCATATTATCTGACCTCATGGAGAGAGAGAGAGACAGAAAAAGCCCCTGAAGAGGAGAGATTTTTTTCAGGAGAGAACTGGTAAAGTGTGTGTGCTTTCAGATACTTTCAGCTTTATAATCAAGTGCTTTTTGCCTACTCTTCTTCATCATGAGGGAGACAGCAGGAATCATTAATCAGTGTGTGTATTACGGAGGACTCAGATTATAGAACTGGATTGGAGAGGTGTTATATCCAAATCATATGCATTATAAGTTTGTTGAAGTTATACATTAAAAATACCCTTAAATATCAATTTTAGTACTGCTTCAGTGAACTTGAACAAGTATATTAAAAACCATTAATTTTCACTAGTTATATTAGTATTTTTTTTATCAAAGTGTGCTTTAAATGCTTTAAAAATCAGGTAAATATTTGTTGACTATAAATATATGGATGTCATTTATTTAAAAAATGTGGGCAAAATATTATAGATTAACTTTATTTTAAAAATATTATATTAATCTTATTTTTTAATTTAACTATAGGGGTGCAGCCTTGTAGTGGGCCCTACAAGACATTGTGCCCAGGAGCCTCTGAATTCTTAATCCGTTCCTGGCACCACTGCTCTGTCTTTTGCTGTGAAAAAAGACGAATGGCTCTAATACGGCCTGTTTTGTCCTCTGAGATCTCCTATTTGACATGCTGATGTCCCAGTGTGTGTTGCAGTTGATCATCTGTGTCTACTTTCATCCGCAGGCTTTAGTCTGGAGCTCCAGCGTGTGAGAGAAAAGCGGCGACGCGTGACGGACACTCAATCCATTATAATGTTGGTCACGTCCAGCCTGGAGTTGAGTGCTGTTGTGCTGTAACACTCCAAAATAAAACATCACACACGCCGATGAATAAACAACACCCTCGACAAACCTGCGCTCACACACAACAAATGACAAACAAACTCAAGTGCTCGTCCAAACACCGCGGGACGCCTGACATTTACTTATTTCTTATATCCCCGGTTTGCTGATCAAATGCTTCTCTCCAGTATATCAGCCGTGCTTTGAGACAGGCTGACGCTCTTATTGTGATGGTTGCAGAATGAATATTATATCATGGCTATATGTGTTACAAAATTATTTGCCCTTCTTATTTAAAAATTTCCCAAATGCTGTTTAACAGATTCAGGAATTTTTCACAGTGTTTCATATAATATTTTTTCTTCTTATTTGTTTTATTTCGGCTAGATTAAAAGCAGGTTTTAATGTTTTATTATTATGGTATGCATTAAAGTTGTTGTTTCACCCTGAAAAACTCTTTGGTGGAGCCCGAATCCAGAGTCCCGTAGGCGATTTCTGTCTGCTTGGCCAGGTCTTCTGCGCTCTCGATGGGCGACACCATTCTCTCCACGGTGAGGAAAGCTGCCAGGTTTGCAGTGTAGGAGGAAATAATGATCAGAGTGAAGAACCACCAAACTCCTCCGACTATACGCCCAGACAGAGACCTGAGAGAAAGTAAAATAAATCTGTAAATTAGCAGATTTCCTCATTTTATGATTCCTGTTGTTATTTTCACCAGTTTATTTCTGCTTTTGAATTGCATTATGGGAGCCTGATCTTTCTTTTAACAACTTTTAACCTTGATAAGTTCGAAAAAGTGACTTGTATGAACATTTTTAATAGTTTAAAGTGATATATTGTCTGGGTTGGTGTTATATATTACGCTACAAAAGCCTTGTAATAAACTGCCAGTGCATTTTTTTAAGATGTTCAGTGTGAGATAATATACTATAGTTTTTGAGTGTGTAGTAAAGTTACGGCCACCTGGCCGCCGGGAAGAAGGAGGCGGAGAACCGACGAACTTCATATAAATATTTATTAATAAAAGGGACGGCAGCTCCTCACGGAGACTGCCGTCAAACTGAAAGCAAAAGTAAAACATGTCCGGGCCCGGTCCTCTCTCTCTGTCCTCTGCCATCGTTCCTCCTCTTATAGTCCAGAGCTCCTTCCGTGGGATTGAAGGCAGGTGCGCGCCACAGGTGCATCTCATCTGTGGCGGGCCTCGTTTCGCTCCCACGGCTCTCGGCCATGCCCCCTCGCCACAGAGTGTAAGCAGACTTTCCTGTTACCCAGCACTCACTGTTGGGGATTTACTTACACACAGCAAATTCCTTAGTGTTAAATTTCGAGTGTTGCGGTAATTCAGAGTAAAGTGTTGAAATTCTAGAGTTAGATAAAGATAAAATAACCCTCTGAGAGTTAGAAGCTGATTTGCCTCCTTGTCGTACATGTATCTAACACCAGGGGCAATTTTAGAATTTTGATTTTAGGGGGGCTCAGCTCCTTATAAGGTAAAAAAAAAAAAATATATATATATATATATATATATATATATATTTTTTTTTTTTTTTTAATAAAAAGCCTTATATTACATTTATAAGTAGTAATTATGGTGGCTTGAGAAAACCAACATTCTGATATTCTACATAAACTTCTTTTTCTTCCGTCTTCTGAGACAAATTTTAAAGTGCATCTCCTCCTAAGCTGTTCAAGCTGCATACTTCAAACTTTCGTCAAACTTTCAGACTGGTCTGACTCGGGTTGCTATATCTTTTCTAACTGATCTGACTTTCGGTTTTCCAAAAAACGACCCAGAAAATTCCCAAAAGTCCCATTGACTTAACATTGGGTCAAACTTTGTGAGCTCATAACTCTGCATCAGACTGTCATACAGACTTCTAACTGGGCTCATTTAACTCAGTCTAGCCAGCAGCCAATAACTGATGACTTTTTAACTTACTAGCCACTCCCTAGTAACCACTTACAGCACCCTAGCAACTGTCCCATAGACTTCCATTGTAAAAGACTGTCATTGACTTAACATTGGATGAACCTTTGTGAGCTCATAACTCTGCATCAGACTGTCCTACAGACTAATGGCTGAGCTCATTTAACTCAGTCTAGCCAGCAGCCAATCACTGATGACCTTTAAACTTAGTAGTCACTCCCTAGCAACCACTTACAACACCATAGCAACTGTCCCATAGACTGTAACTAGCTATTTTTACACACTATGCTAATAGTTTTAACATCCTACTGACATGCTAATTTCACTAGAAAGATGCTAGCAACACACTAGTGACATGCTAGTCATGCTAGCACATGCTAATTCATAGTAGAAACAAGCTAATTCATGCTAGAATCATGCTAGTAACACACTAAAATCATGCTAGTAACACGCTAGAATCATGCTAGTAGCATGCTAGAATCATGCTAGTAGCATGCTAGAATCATGCTAGTAACATGCTAGAATCATGCTAGTAGCATGCTAATTCATGCTAGAATCATACTAGTAACATGATAATTCATGCTAGTAACATGCTAATTCATGCTAGAAACATGCTACTAACATTCTAGTTCATGCTAGAATCATGCTAGTAGCATGCTAGAATCATGCTAGTAGCATGCTAATTCATGCTAGAATCATGCTAGTAACATGCTAATTCATGATAGTAACATGCTAATACATGCTAGAATCATGCTAGTAACATGCTAATTCATGCTAGAAACATGCTAGTAACATGCTAATTCACGCTATAAACATGCTAGTAACATGCTAATTCACGCTAGAATCATGCTAGTAACATGCTAATTCACGCTAGAAACATGCTAGTAACATGCTAATTCATGCTAGAAACACGCTAGTAACATGCTAATTCATGCTAGAATCATGCTCACAACATGCTAATTCATGCTAGAATCATGCTAGTAACATGCTAATTCACGCTAGAATCATGCTAGTACATGTTAATTCATGATAGAATCATGCTAACAACATGCTAATTCATGCTAGAAACACACTAGTAAAATGCTAATTCATGATAGAATCATGCTAACAACATGCTAATTCATGCTAGAATCATGCCGAATAACATGCTAATTCATGATAGAAACATGCTAATAACATGCTAGAAACATGGTAGTAACATGCTAATTCACACTGGAAACATGCTAGTAACATGCTAATTCTTGCTAGAATTTAGCAAATTTATGTTAGCAACTGCCTAGCAACCACTAGAAACATGCTAACATATATGTACTTATCTATGCCGACTGTTTCAAACTTCATAAAAACTACTTCAGTTATTTACACTTTAAAACTGCTTCAAACTTTCAGACTCGGCTTTCTCAAGCTACCATACAGTTTGTCCTCAAACTTTAATATCTAGTTTAATAGTAATACACTTAAAAATGTTTGTTTAATATGTGTTGTAGACTAGTATTCCACTGTATTACATAGACAGGCATAACCATTTGAGTTCTGAATAAGCCAAATAGCCCCCCCCCCCCCCATTTACTGTAGTAAAAAACACTTTATATTATATAATCAAGCTTAATCAAGCTTTCTCTAGGTATACTAGAAACTTCCAGGGAGGTGTGTTGAAGGAAGTTGGAGCTAAACTATGCAGGGCACCGGATAGAGTTTGGACACCCCTTCTCTAGATATTATTTTTTTATACATTATATTATTTCAGAGATCAACATCCCATAATGCAATTCACAACTGTAAATAAATGGAAAGCACTTGTGAATCACAAAATACGGTAACAGGTAATTAACAGATCTTTTTACCATGTAGTTCATACACTAAAAAATAAAGACCTGAAGATGTACAGTAAAAAGTACAGTTGTACAGTTGTGGTTGCTGGATTTTAACCATTAAAAATATGGTAGAAATGTAAAATACACTTCTAAATTTTACAGTAAATTATTGTATTTCATACATATTTTTGGTCATTAACATTAGACCTCAAGAAAAAAAAAAGCTAGAAAGAGCCAAAGTTGAGTTGATCCATGTTTGACCCAATGTTGGGTTACAGCAACCCAGCATTTATCTACCCTGCAGGCGCACAATGTCATAGGCATTGTTGTGTGTTACTTTAAAAAAGTAATAGTTTACAAATTACTGACTACTACTGGAAAATTGTAATCTGATTACATTACTAATTACTATAAAAAGTAATCAGATTACTAATGACTTTACTTTGAATTTACTTTTAAAACATAATATAAAAAATACAAAATAAACTGCAGCTCTTTTTAGTAATTCAATATTCAATGAAAAACATTACAATGGGTTAAACACAGCAGCTTGACATATTCAAAAGACTTAAAGAGTTCGCCCAAAACTTAAAACTCAGTTTTTTTTTTCACATTTAAGAGCATTACAACTATGAAATATCTCAAATGGGAATACAAACTCCATTCATTTGACCAAAAATACAGCTAAAACAGTAATATTGTGAAATATTATTGACACTTGAACAGTGAAGGATGAAAAGACGATCACAGCTTCTGTTTCATGCTGATTTTAAACTACTGAAGGAGAAATGTGTAAGCCTGGCACGCAACGAAGCATAACAATGGATTTGGTACTGTTCAGTATCAGTCTGTGAACCTGATGTGCCTCCATCTGATTGCTTTTCCAAAGACAACTTTCACATTATGCTGTATGAAATATCACATCTGTAATCTGTGGTTTCTGCTTAGCCGACAAACAATCATCAATTAAGAACAGGTACAGAGACCTAGTAATATTATTAGGAGTCCTACATCAGTCATTACCAAAAAAAAACAAAAAAAAAACAGCATTGGTGAAGAGTAACATATGCGATGTTTCATTTAGCACTTTCTGTCATAATTTAAGACTTTATTTTCTCACTCTGCAAGATGGCGATATTACATTTGTGCTTTAGGAATGACTTTACACTATTTCAAGTGACAGAACTCTCATTATAAGACCGCAGCACGTCTTGCGAAACCTGCAGTAAATCCAGAAAAATTAGTCTCCTACGAGATCTCGTTAAAAGCGTGCCATTCTCTCTCTTAGACTAATCTACTGAAACACACAGTTCATCAATAACAATGACACAACTCAGAGATTCATTCAAGCACCATAGTAAAATTTAATTACCCTAAAACACCAGGCAAATGCATATTATATTGCGATACGCCGCAGGGAAAGGTTTCTTCAACAATGAACGCTGGTAAAAGATGTAAATGGAACTGCCCAATTGAGTGTCAAGTCAAATTACTCCATTTCTTATTGGATCTCCTCAATAAGGAAACAAATCTATCAGTTTATTTGGTTTCTGGTCCATTTAACAAAGTCAGGCTCGTTCTGCTTACACTCTCCCAAGGAAAAACTATAGTATTAACCAGGGGCGGACTGGGACTAAAATTCAGCTCTGGCAGTTCATCACCAACTGAAGAGCG
>CAIGQZ010000379.1:28767103-28779774 GCA_903798205.1 Danio tinwini
CCCCCCCCCCCCCCCCCTTTAATTTGCACGCTGAACATTCAACAAGAGTACAAATATATACAGAAAAGGTATATATCTTATAAGAACAAAAATAGACAACAGTTTATTTATAAATAATCAGTTTATTGCTGTTTATTATTCCTAGTCATTTCTCCCATTGGCAACTGAATCTGAAGTTCTTAAAGAATTGCAAAAAACGAGCGCACTTCTGCATTGTAGAATAAGGTCAATAGAAAAGAGACAATACTGTAAGATTCACATAGTGTTATTGATTTTAAAGCTTTAAAATAGCTGGAAGTAGAGATTGTATCCAAAAATATTTAAAATCTTTACAAAAAATAAGAATACAGGGGCTTTACAGACAAAAAATTGCATTTGTGTATAAAAAAATTTGGCTAGTAAAATAAATAGATTTATTAGAAAATATTTATCTTTTACTTTATAACATGATTAAAACCAAATAAAACATTTTTGTATAACAGAGAAAAACTCCGACAAAGCGCTCGCATTCTAACCAATCATGTTTAAGATGTGGTTTGAGTTATGTGGGACTGGGCCAATCACAAGGCAGTGCTCGTGCTGCTATTATCCAATTGTTGCTTTGCAAGAAGATGTTGGGGGCGGGGGAAACAGTAGCGGTTCACACAGTTGGAAACGGGTAAGTGGCAAGTTTATAAAAGTTAAAATATGATGATTCACGTTGGGTTTTTTAAGTACACCGGCCAAAATGCGTATAATGATGGTTATTAACATAAGCCACGGGCTTTATTACAGATTTATTTGTTTGAATTGTCACTGGAGAAACAAATGTGTAAACTGAAGGGATTCTGAGGTAACGTTACAACTCGAGAGGATCGGTCGATGTTGTTGTTTGTTTGTTTTTTTTTATCATGGAATAAGTACTATACCGACCGACACAAACTGTAGAAACCGGAGAAGTTGAAAATGATCGGATTTAAGGCTCGGACCTCCGTGTTTACAAATCTGCTTGGATAACTTTACTGCCTATGGGCATGAGCACCCACAGGTAAGCGTTGTAGTGAAATGTAAACAGCAATATAAAAATATTAACAGGAAATAAAGGCCCGAGAAAGGATTTTAACTGTATTCTAAATGCAATTATATTTGCAATATGGACTATAATACACTTTTTAGTCTTTTAAAAAGCCGTCTTTATCAATATTGTCATATATGTAATATTTTTCTTGAACATACATTACAGAGCAAATCTGTACCTCTGGCATTACATTCTGATTGAAATAATCGGTTGGAAGTCGGTTCTTTTTTTGTGAATGCATATTATTATTATTATTATTATTATTATTATGACTATTAATAATAAGGTTGTTCTACTAACAGGAAATAAATAATATAGTAATTTATAGTAAGTAGCCATGATGGGACAATAACCGTTTTCAGGGTATACCATGGTTTGGAAAAGTCAAGGTTTTAAAACCACAAAAATTTTCTGTAATACAGTTCCTACGGTATATGGAAGATTTTTTTTTTTCAGGACAACAGTATCTCCAGCAGAAAAAAATATCCAAAGATGACGTTTTAAATTGTGAAGAAATCTGTGCTTTTGAAACTAATGAAGACAGCAGAAGTCAATGATTCATTTTAATTATTTAGCCTGACCCATTTACTGCTCCAAAATATTATAAATGTTTCTCAAAATAAATTTTTTTGTGCTCAAAAGTTAATTTTTTTACCCAGACATTTTAAAATAAGATGTTTTACAGTAGTAATTACAATACCGTGAAACTGTGATATTTTTATCCAAGGTTATCACACTGTCAGAAACTTATATTGACCCATGCCTAATAGTAAGTACTATAAAATATATATTTTTAGCATACTACAGTAAAGTGTTTCATACTGTATGGATTAGAATTTAGTTTAGTTAGATTATAATTTAGTTTTAATTTACTGTTTAAATAAGAACTTTATTGAATGCATACTGTAGTATTAGCTAAAGTGAAATCATAAACTGCAACAATTACAGTTGTATACTTTAGATTTTAATTGGCATTATTTTTAGTTGGCATTTCTGTGTGGAGTTTGCATGTTGTCTCCCAGTTAGCATGGGTTTCCTCCGGGTTTCCCCCACAGTTCAAACACATGTGCTATATATGTGAATGTGAGAGTGTATATAGGTGTTTCCCAGTACTGGGTTGCGGCTGGAAGGGCATCTGCTGCATAAAACATATGCTGGATTAGTTGTCGGTTCATTCCACTGTGGCAACCCCTAATAAATAAGGGACTAAGCCGAAGAAAAATGAATGATTAAGTAATTTACTGTAGTGTTGTTTAAAAATGCTATAGTATTTACTATAGTATTCATTCATTCTTTCATTTTCTTTTCGGCTTAGTCCCTTTATTAATCCGGGGTCGCCACAGCGGAATGAACCGCCAACTTATCCAGCATATGTTTTACACAGCGGATGCCCTTCCAGCCGGAACCCATCCCTGGAAATCATCCACACACACACACATTCACACTCATACACTACGGACAATTTAGCCTACCCAATTCACCTGTACCGCATGTCTTTGGACTGTGGGGGAAACCGGAGCACCCGGAGGAAACCCATGCGAACGCAGGGAGAACATGCAAACTCCACACAGAAACGTCATCTGACCCAGCCGAGGCTCGAACCAGCGACCTTCCTGCTGTGAGGCGACAGCACTACCTACTGCGCCACTGCGTCGCCTACTGTAGTATTTATTTCTTAAATAAATAATGTGAATTAAAATGATTAATTAGCAATGCTTATAAACTAATCCATTACAATGATCTATGCCTGCATGCACTCTTTTCAGGCTACGTCTTCATCATTATTGTCCTGAATAAGCCCCCTCTACAAAATAAACATGCATATAGGCTCTATGCACAGCTAGAGTTTTAAAGCCAACGATAAACTTCCGGTGAAAGTTTAATGTGACTATTTTCAATTTCACAAGGTTGTTTTTACAGCATAGATGTTGTAATGTAATTACAATACATTCAGTTAAATAGACTTAAGCATTCATTTAGTTGTTTAAGCATGAAATGGGATGAAAGACCATTGTAACCGCTAGCACCGACAGTAGCAACAGGCTAGTGCAGAAATTCCATTGAAAATACTGGGGTAAAATACTTAAAGACATGGTGGGGGGAAATGACATTTGCAGTGCTTCTTGTCCGATCTGAAACCCACCTCATATCGTATATCTATCAGGCAGTGAAGATCACAGATTTTTAAAGAAATCAGATCTTAAACGTGACAATTTTGTAATGGAAAGTTCACCGGAAGCCGTTGGGCTGTCTGACTGAAAATAAAAAGTCTGTGTGCATATAGCCCATTGTGTATTTAAAAAAAAAACATGTATAATTAGTGCAAAACTATCAACAAAAGCATATACAATCCATAATTAACTTTGGAGTCTTAAAAAATGCTATATTTAAAAATAAGTTTCCCAATGGATAATCTGACCATTGTGCTCTATTAGTGTGAACAGTTCTTTAAACTAACTAATATATTGTTCAGCATTGAGAATGTATCTGTCAGCAATAATGTCATAATGCCTCTTTAATACCTGATGTCATAGTGTCTGCTTTTAGCTTCTGATGTCAGCTGTTTTTCTGCTGCTTTTATGAATAATTTCACTTGAATCTGTCAAGTCATGATGTCGATTATAGTTCAGCTCAGTAGGCCGTGCGTTTATTAAGTGTGCGACTGTAGTCTACTGTCACTGCACTGCTCAGAAATAAATTTTAAATGCAGAGAGAGCGAGGCGCTGACCCCATCTGAAGAGTCCCGTCCTCAGAGAATACCTGTACTTACGAGAGAGCACAATCGCACCTTTAAAGGACAAACCTCTCGATATCCAGGGCCAAACTGAATCTGCAGACATTTTTGTTTGCTATTTCTGCTATACTCAATCATGGGAAAAAATCATCAGAATAAATTTTGTATAATAAAAACTCAACCAAAGATACGTTTTCTAAAACATATATTCAGAGGACCCATTATCAATTACCACTACCATCTGCCCATCCTCAAATTTAAATACAACAGCCCACAAGATAGCAGCCCCAAGTACAATACGAGTGCAAGGCTGCTTCTGAGGTTAGATACACAGTAGTGATGGGAAGTTTGGATCTTTAACGCAAACCAGATCTTTCATGACAATCCTCCCATGTTAGAACTCAACACACCAAAAAAAATATGTAGTCAGCAATCATAATTTCAGTCCAGTAAAACATCACCATGATCTGAAAACTTTCTTACAATTAAGTTTTGCAACCCAACTAAAGCATGATTCACTTATTTAAATTCCGTTACAACTTCCTATTATAAAATAAAGTTACGTTTTTCCAGATCCTCTTGTTTAAACCCTTGGTTTACCCATGCTGCAGTTGTTCATGTTTGCTTTAGTTACAGTAGGCTGTAGTGGTGTAACGGATCACAAATCTGCAGTTCGGATCACACTACGGTTTTTTAGTCACGGATCAGACCATTTTTCGGATCAGCAAATAAGTGAGGAGACCATTTGCTTTCCATTTATATAAAAATATTACAGCAAAAACATTGCTTTAAACAAACAGAACTTAGAACCTGTAACGTTAATAAAAATAAAAAGCAAGAAAGAACCAGCTGAAAAAAGAAAAGTTTTCAATATGAAATATGATCTACTGTTGCTGATAATGCTAAATATAGAAATCTAACATCTTGTACAACAGATCATATTTATCTTCAATTAATGATTCAACAATTCACACATAAAACTTCATGTTTTATTATACTGTAGGTGTATTATTTTTGAAAACCTATTCAGTCACATAATTTTGATGGTTGTTTGTCGCCATCTGTTGGTTACACAATGTAATTGCTTTTACCAGCGTCAAAAATTCAACAGCATCATGTTTCATTAAACAGTGATTTTGAGGTTGTTGGGGCGGTGGATGGCAGAGGACTGTCGCAGATGGAATTGAGTGTGGCAGAGGGGTCGCGAACGAAAGTGAAGAGGGTTGGGGAGTCGCAGAAGAAAGTGGAAGTTAACAGCGGACGGGTAGGAGAGCGGTTGAGGAGGGGGATTGTAAAATGAGATGCCGGATCAGATTTCAGAGGTGCTGGATCCGGAATGTTCTAGCACAAATTAAGCCCTGGTCCCACCACAACTTTTCCCGTCATCATTATGTCTTACAGGGAAGCCTAAATGCTTTTATGCACGCAATTTGAATGACGCGGGAGGCGATCTCTCTGCAGTGGTTATAAATGTTGGATTAACTGTCAAGTTAAAAAAATATATATTAATCCGCGGGTCACGTGCGTTCCGAACCGTGAGTTGTGATCCGTATGGATCACGGATTAACAGTGATTTGTTTCACCCCTAATAGGCTGTCATGTACTGTTTGTGTTCGGTTCACTCTCTGAATCACACATGCGCATGCAGTATTGTCAGTTCACCGGTTCTCAAATCTGATCTGTTTACGGTTCTAATAAATGAGTAACAGTATAATATACTGTTTATTCCATGTCAGAGGGTGGTATCAGGCATGTTAAAAATAAGTCGTTTGTGGATAAGAGCGCTTTCTGGAGTCGTAAATCATTTCAAATGAATCAGTTTGATTTGGTGAACTAGTTCAACTGCAGTGTAAAAAAAATCCAACTTACAAATTGTTAATTCAGTTTAAAATTGTAAGTTAGCTGGACATATTTTTGAGCTCAGAGTTGAATTTACTCATAAAAACTATTTAACTGCATGTTTGGAACTGTTGGCTCAAGGAAAGAAAAAAAAATCACTTGAGGAGACTTTGAATTTAGATTTCTTTATTTGAGCGTTTACAACTGTAAAAAAAGAAAAAGCTGAGTGAACGTAAAATTTTAAAGTAACCGGCTGCAAAGAAATTTAGAGTTTATTAAGCTGCAGTGGTTGAAGTTGTGCCAAATTATTCCATAAAGTATATTTGACTTAAAAAAAGCCTTTTTAGTCAACTTAAAAATATATATATTTGGCACAACTTTAACCACTGAAGCTTGATAAACTCAAATTTTCTTTGCAGCCGGTTGCTTAAAAATTTTACGTTAACTCAGCTTTTTCTTTTTTACAGTGTGGTTCACTAAGAAGATCCGGTTAAAAATAATTTGTTTGCAATCAGGATTATTAATACAGAAATAAAACCCATTATTGGGCACAAATGTGTTAAATTAATTCTTTTAAGTCTCTGCTCGGGTCATATTTAATGTTGTCACTGTGCTGCTGTCATGTCCACTCGTTGTTTTTGCCGAGGGAGCAACAGTGAGGATGAGAGGAGAAGGACCGGCTTGATCTGGCCAATTGCATCAGAATTACAGTCTCTGAGGTGCTGTACGGGTCACACACCTCCCGGCAGCGTGAAAGGCTTTTAAAAGGCTAACAGTAAGATTATATATTAAATACATTTACAAAGACTAAAACAAAGGACGTTTTGGCTATAATTTTAGTTAGTTTCAGTTAGTTTTGTATGTACACAATACAGTTTCAGTCAGTTCTAGTTTTTTGAAAACTTGTTTTTATTTTTATTTTAGTTAACCTTGGTGTGAAATTCAGAGGATTTGGAAAAGCTTGATTATGCATCCAAACAAAATGATATAAAATGAATACTTTTCTCTAACCATAAAGGACTTTTTTGTCTCTTAGTAACTTACTAATTAATTCCTCATTAATATCATTATCACAATAAATACCAGAAAATATCATGGTATATTTTTAACTCTGTTAATGCCAAAGACTATAGAATACACAAGACATTCGTATCTGTGTAACAGAGAATATGGTGAATAAAGCCTGCCTTCTAGTACAGGAGCCAATCATCGATCACTATAGGCTGATGATACTCTGAGAGAGGGGCTCAGAACAGACGTGAGTTTCTGCAGATTTTGTGTGATTTGGATGTTTAGAAATGAAACTAAAGACAGTTGTTGTTTAATATTATTTGTGATTTCTAATATGAAATTCAATCGTAAGCTTGCCAAGCAGTTTTGAAGAATTTGATGTTTCACCATTCAAACAGAATGCCCAGGCATACTGCTCGAGAGGCGTTTCAAAGATGGCCGCAGAGTGAAATGACTTGCCTGGAACTTTGTTAATGCCTATCCCTATTGCCGTATGAGCTGATTAGACAGTGCTTTTGTTGGCCGTGGTTGTGTTTATTTATGAGCATCTCCAGAGCTGCTCATGCGGAGTCTAAGCGTGTGCTGTCACCATGACAACAATGATGCGCAGCTCTCATAGAGGTCATAAAGCAGCTCTTTGATGCACTGCTGCGATTTCTTCTGTCATATTTAGATGGTAATCCACTGATGGTGTGGTTTGTTGTCACTGTGCACTTTCTTTTTTTATAGCATCTAATTCACTGAAGAAAGTTGTGTAAACGGATTTATTGGGTTGCAGTTTCCCATTGGACTGGTTCTGAGTTCTGGCTTTTGAGCAGCCTAATGTGATCAGGCACACTGGGAATGTACGGCATTGTTACTCAACCAGCCTGTTTTTTTCTGCGTCATGACATTCAAATAATATTTAATCCTATGTGATTTATTTGAATGTAACTCTCCATTCATTTGGGTTACATGATTTTAACATAAACAATAACCCAAGAAATGAAACAGATTGCTGTAATATAGCAATTATAGGCTGAATATGCTTTAAATACTCACTAACAAGATTTATATATTAATCATTAGTCAAACATGGCTCTATTTAACACAATTCATTTAAATGAACAGATATAGGCAATTATAAACCATTTAAATGGATGCATCTACAGTATAATTATTTCAATAAAATCAAATTATTAAGCAATCAGACTTTTATTTATGTAAAAATATTTATAATCAGTGTTTTATTTATGTATTGCTGACAAATTTCCATTACATTAAGTTTGTGTGTGTTAACTCATGAAAATGTAATTTGCTGTCTAAATACAAATGGCTTAAATATTTTAATGTATAACGCGCTCACGCACAACTTTATTATTTGATGAATTACTCCTGCCATCAGTGAAAATGTCAAATTCACCACGTTTGATTTATGTTTCAAATAGTGTAATGTTTGCTTCAAGAGTAAACGAAGAAAAAAATTTGAGAAATAAACATGAAATATGATCTATATTAGTTTTATATGAAGCATTCAAGCAACAGAAAAATAAACATTTTGCTGAAAAATACACAATCTGCCAGTCTGGGGTGAAATTATTAAAAACATTAGCAATGAATATTAGACAATAGACTAATATATAGTAATTTAATGGAAAGCTATCTGAGCTGGGTGCGCCAATGCACCGCTGTTTTTCTTGGGTGACCAAAAACACAACAACAAAACAGTACAATGACAGATTTGCTTTAATTAAACATAGAACTTCATTGTAGAGAAATAATGAGAAATAATGCTAAATCAATGCTTCATTATTATTTTTAATGAAAAGCAAACTCACTGATATTAAACAAAAACCTTTGTTTGCAAGTGCAAAATGATTATGATGGCTTGCAGGCATGGACAATTAAAATTTTTTGAATCTGGAAATACATGGAAATAACATGGTTTCTGTAGGCTTCATCGAGTCAAATTTAAGACTTTTTAAGACCTTTTGAAGACCATTAAGTTTCAGACTTATACAGGGCTAAAAGCTTAGGATTTTATTTTCTAATGGCCAGGTTGGACTAATTGAATAATGTTTTTTTTATTTGCTTCATCAAAAAAAAATCTAATTTTGTTAGTCACATATTTTAAATAATAACAAGCAATCTCTAGCTGTGTACATGCACTTTATTTCAACATAAAATTGACAAGTTTTAAAACTATAATACAATAAATGTATGCACAAAAGTCTTGCCTAGTCAGTGTTCTCAGGTAGCTTTAAATACATGGAGATTTTTTAAAAGTAAATAAACCCTATTCATAAATAGTTAAAGATTAAACCCCTGGTAAAAGTTCTATAGGGATGGATTGTTGGTGAATGGAAGGGTGTTGACTCATGGACAGAACAATTCATGTCTGAATTAAAATGATTAAAAACCTACAAAACATTATTTTAGTAAATTTAAGACTTTGTCACGCCTACAATTTTGTTTTTGAAATGTAAAATGTTTTTATACTTTTAAGGTTGCTATGAAATGGTCCTGAATTCAAGAAAAAAAGTTGTGTGGTGTAGAGCTGCATGGTTAATTAAAAAAAGATCTCGATTCGACCCCTAGATGATCTTAATCCAGCATTTCTACGATTCTGCCAATCATGTTTTTAAGTTCAGGAGAGAAGTAAAGGCGGCCGCACAAGTTTTCTCATTGTTTTACATGCGTTGTTCAGCGACATGGACACCTCCAAATGATGTTGAAAGGGTCACATACTGTATATGTGAACTATACTGAAGTTATAGTTCACCCAAACATTTTTGTCTTATCTAATGATGTATTTGCAGCTGCGAAATCACACGTGACATGAGCTGCTGACCGTGAGCTGTTACCACCAATAGTATTTAGATGCAGCCTTTATGATGCAAGCTGAGATTGCATCGCTCAGAGATGCAATCTCAGACACAATGCACTCAATGGAGCTAGTGACGTCATGGTGAGGGGTAGGGTTAGGGGTGAGGTAAGGTGAGTGCATTAAAAAGCATTGAATGCATCTCAGATTGCACTGCACCAAGTCTGCAGCCAGACCCCTCTCGTTACCACAAAGAGGGCAGGCGTGTGCCCTACTTAATGATAGACGCGTCTACTTTAGTAGACAGAACTTGCATAGGCTGTAAATAACAGGTAATAAAGTTGTAAATAACATTCACTTTGTAGCGCAGAGTGATCGTTTGGGAGCCGCGCAGGAAGTATGAACAGCACTTAGCAGTAAAAATGAAACTGAAAGCGTGCACATCATTTAAATAATCATATCACATTTTACAGTTATGATTACGACAAGCATTTAATGTGTTTTTCTTTCACAGTGAACTTAGAGTTGTGCATAAAAATAACTGTTTAACAGTGTCAGTATAACTACTGTATATGATGTTGAATATAATGTACAGTAAGAGGGTATCTGATAATGACAAATGTCTGATTTTACAAGTGAATAAATGGTCTAATAATTTTGTCAAAGACAGATTGCAAGCATACGTCTCAAACATAATAATGCAACATCAGAATTATAAATAGTGGTATTCTGATGTCGTCACTTTACTGTGCATTAATGACCAGGATGTATTTAAAGTCTGTTCAAGTCCATCATTTAAAGTCTATTCAAAATTTAGCATTTTAACCAACAGTAGAGCTACACATAATATTATTATTATAGTTGTTTTACCATATGTTTGAAAAATAACAATACTAATAGCCGACTCATATCAACCATTATTTTACATCTACAGAATTGTGAAAAAATCGTGATCTTGATTTTAAGCAAAAAACGCGATTCTCATTTTAGCCAGAATCGTGCAGCTCTAGTGTGGGGCATGATTTTGTTTTTCGGAAACTGATTGAATTGTTGAAAGATGGGTGTTGCTAACAAAACGAAGGAAGATTGATACTCTTGATAGCACCGCAATAAACGATTGATATTCCCATTCTAAAGGACTGATAGCTCCACCCCGAATGACTGGTAGCGTCACCCTAGATGACTGATATCGCCGCCCTGAATGACTGATAGCTCCGTCATGAATGACTGATAGCCCCAGCCTAAATGACTAAAAACCCTGCCCTAAAGGACTGAAAGCCCTGCCCTAAATGACTAAAAACCCTGCCCTAAAGGACTGATAGCCACACCCTAAATGGTGGATAGCTCTGCCTTAAAGGACCTTCACCCTAAAGTAATTCCATGCAACCAGTAAGGTTATGGTATTTTCTTAAAGTTTATGAGGGCACATTCACTTTCAGTAATTATCAAAGTGGACAGATACTTTACAGATTGTTTATAACACAAACTACTATATACATCTAAAAATAAGAAGAGTATATTTTGATTTGATGGCAACTTTAAGACTTTGTGGACACCCTGAATAAATATTTTCTGTTTCTGCTTTTGCCTTATATCTGAAGTGACTTTCAGGTTTACAAGTTTATTTTCTCCAATATCAAGTTTTGCATTACTGACTGATTCAAATCTGGTGACTTTTGACTCTCTGACTAGTTCACTGAAAGATCCAGTTCATATAAAGTCACTTATTCAAGAATCGCTGAAAGATATTTGCATGCAGCTAGTCAGATCAGAGCCAAACTTTCTATCTCTACTCCACGTTTAATTCAGATCGCAAGCTCACACTCACAACATGGCTAAAGTCTGATTTCTTCTGTCGTAGTGCTGTGGATTCAGGAATCACTACTATAAAATCAATCCTGCTGAGACGGACGGAGAATGAAAGACTGAAGTGTTGTAAGAGAGGGAGAGAGGGATATGAAAGACAGAGGACAAGCTGAGTTTGATAGCAGTGGAGGAAACAGAGAACAAAAGACTATGAGGCCAGCTAAAGACGTGAGCAGAAAAAGGAATCAGTATGTGTGTGTGTGTGTGTGTGGGAACTGCATCTTGACAGGTGTGTAACCTTTGTGCTAATGTGAGCTCGTCCTTCTCTGGTTAACAGAAGCCGATGGAGACGTGAGTTGAAGTGCTGATGATTTTAGCGCAGTTCATCATGTTTCATTGGCTACATTTAGGTTGTTTACATGCTAGGGCTGTGTGTAGTTGTTGTTTTCATAACACATGAGGTGACATTAGATTTATTACTTTAACTAAAACGTATCCAATTGATTATGTGATAAAACCGGTTAGTATGCTGTTTTAATGACAACAGAGTTATCCCGGTAAAGTGAATGCTGGGTTGTTTTACACTTTGTCAAATATAGACAAACTCAACAGTTGGGTTAAAAAAAAATATTGTAATTGGAAAAATATTAAAGTTTTGCTCATATATGACCCAACGTTGGGTTAATACAAGCATATGAGTTTGTGTTTTTTTATTTGTAATTAATGTTACAGTTCAGTCATATCTAGGCCTGTCACAATAATCAATATATGGACTTATCGCACAACACATGGACATGACCTCAATCATTTTTGATGATGCAAAATATATCGCCCATACATAACCAATTCTAGCAACATTTCAGCTGATGTTATCTCTATCTCTGATTACTGTCAGTGTCAGTATGGTTAAAAACACTGTAGCATTTACTATACATTACTAAAGTATATCTTCATGTGGGTGTCTGACAGCTGAAAACAGATCTGGTAGCAGATATCAGCCTCTGTTACTCTATCTTGCACTTTCGGTTAACATTTATTATTACTTATTTAGGATATGTGTTTATACATTCTGACTCTAATATTTTAAATTAAATAAATATAAAAAAACTTGTAATAAAATGACAAAAGTTACAGGTTAGCAGCACTAGGTATAATAGGCAGGCATTTTATATAGTCCACGAGGGGATACCAAGTCTGATATAAGGAATTGAGTGAGCCAAAGAGTAAGCATCTTAGCTTATCAAGTCTGATACAGTAAAAAATGTCCTGTATCCACATGTCATATGTAGAGGAGGGAAGTGTGTTAAGAAAAAGACCTTTAATAGTTGTGTATATTTACAGTGCAAATGATAACAATGAACTATGAGAGGGGAAAAAGTAAATGATTACATTGAAAATAAATGAAACAGAATAATCGTTTA
>CAIGQZ010000379.1:28783954-28798547 GCA_903798205.1 Danio tinwini
ACACACACACACACACACACACACACACACACACACACACACACAGATGAAACTGAAGGACAAACAGTCCTCCTCTTTGCATGTTCTCTCAGCCCATGTGAGACTTGATAATAGAGAATCAATTTGCTGCAGCTGCTGTTTACACACAGACACATTGGCTTGATTGTTTACTGGACATCTGTGTTAAATTACACTTAAAGCGTGTCTGTGTGCTTCGCTGAGATCTAGACAACATCAAACCGCATTTGCAATGCCGTTGCCCTCAGTAATGTGGCGTCGTTCTCAGTGACAGAATGCCGACCCAGAAATAAATGATTTACTGTAAGTGATTTACTGTAATTAGAGCGTATCATCATAAGCAGTGTTTATAACTGCTTAATATCTTCACAAGGTTGTTTTAATGGCAGTGGAGTAAGTTATTGCGTTTTTGTATCACTTATTATCATTATTGATAAAAAATTGGATTTACAGGCTGTGCACACAATACATAAAATATATGCATTTAAAATGTATTAATTATATACAGTGTGTTAATTTATTGACATAGAATTAATGTATTTAAGGTACACATTCAGGGCTTGTATTTTTTGTTGTAAATGCAAGTGAAATGCGTGTACTTTCAATCTCTGACATCCTTAGTATAAAACATAATTTACTGCATTTAAAAGCATTTCTGAAACATTATCATTTTTTATTATGAATAATGTCAAGAGTTTGAATGGGTTGCATTATTATGAATGTTTTATGTTATAATATAATTTATATAATTATATAATATATAATTTATTGATTTGTTTAATAAAACAAAAAAATGAATGAATACAGAAAAACTGAAATGAACCCCCCCCCCCCCCCCCAACAAAAAAGGGCTACTGTCTCTTTAAACAAATACATACAACATATGCAGCATGTATATTAAGCATGTAAACAACATATGACTATACATACCAGTGTTATTTTACTCCTAAATTCAGTATAAATGTTAATGATCTATTTAGTATAGGGCTGCATGATATTGGAAAAAGCAGACATACAGTATTTTGATTTTCTGCGATATGAATGCAAAGAATTCATAATTTTACATTGATTGTGATGATTTTGTAGGAGAGTGAATCTGTATAAAATGAAACAAATTAGAAACATAAATTAATACAATAGAATAAAGATACAAATGAAATAAAGAGTGTGTTATGATTCTCTGGAGAGTCTTAAATAATCAAATGTAAAATAGCACTTTATACAGTAGTCAGCATTTGAAGTGGTTAAAAAAACTTTCATCAAAGTTTCCTAAAACTATTCAGCAAACCCAATCATGTCAAGTGTTGACTTCTATATTCTTCGTTCTAAAAATAATTAAATAGACTTAGGACCCCGTCATACACCCGGCGCAAATGTTATTTGCTAGTTTCATCACAACGCAAGTGTTGTGTAAAAACAATATTGCATGTGCATACATCCAAACAATCAGAAATTAAATAAGTCAATGCACAAATACGAAAATAACCATATTAATGATTAAGGGAATACATCTCTCAATCTCTCTCTTTCTTTCTATATGTAAATTCCCTGTTGTTTTGTTTACTTGTATTAAAGAAGGTAAATGTCAAGTAAATATTGACTTCAAGTTTAGCTTAAACCGTGTAGCAGTATTTATACACTGAAATGATGTACTGCGATGAACATTCCCCATAAAAATGCATGCTTCGTGGCACGTGTGTGTAGCAGTGTAAATCAGTAATGTGCTTTAATGCACAGCTGCTCACCAGGCTAATGCTAATGCCAGTGTTTCTGACACCATTAACCTCTCTGAAACACTGCGGATCACTGTGAGCTCTGCCAGCGCTGCGTTTGCCAGGAATCATGTCGCTTTTTTTGTGAGAAAGCTCTCAGACACGAATTTAAGTCCTGCTTTACAATACACACCGCGTCATGATACGCCAGTGTAAATGTTTGATAAGAAAAGGTGTGAATGTGTTGTTATAGTAGAACAGCAGTAGACTGTGTTCACAGATTCACTCGTCGCAGCTTTTTTTGTTTTGTTTCTTTTTGGGACAGATTTGTGCAGTTCAGCGGCCTCGCTTTTCCCCGGACCCTGAGCATCAATATTTCATGGCGCCGCATTCTCCAGCTATCAATAATAAAATGCTATATTCTTATAAATATTCTAAAAATAAAGTGTGATTTTCTGCCGTGCAGCTGCAGGGATAAAAGTTTAATGTTTGTCTTGAAGGAAGCTGTGAGACGGTGAGGCGGCGCTTTCTTCCTCAATGCAAAGTCCAGCTTTTATTATTATTATTTTTTCTGCCAAGGCTTCTGGATAAACCGCTGGTCAGCGCAAACTCAAGCTGAGGAATTATCTGCTTTACACTTCATATGAGGAAATATCTGACATGTGCTGTAATAAAGATCATCAGGCCTGTGGAGGAACAAAAATGTACTGCAAATAATGTTTATCTAAATATAAAGTGTGTATATACATAGATGTGGAAAATACAATATTTTAATTCTCAGTTTCTCTAAAAATCTTTTCTCTAGATTTGCTAGATTTATTAGGTTTGAGTAAAATGTTTTTTCAATACCGTCCAGGGGTGCGTTTCCCAAAAAACGGCGTCGCGGCTGAACTATCATAGTACGATACATCGTTTGGGAAAAGAACGATGTAGTGCCGAGTGTTTCCCAAAACCCATAGTTTCCCTGTCACAGATCCATCGTTTGAACCATGTTAGTTATAATGTAAAACGCCCATAATGATGCTCTAAAGGGGGTGGAGTAACAACTCCAGAACCCCATCATTTCTTTGTGCAAATTTTATTGTTTTACACAAACACGCATTTAAAAATAAAATCCAATATTAGTTTTGGTAAAAACATGCACTCTTTTTTCATATAAACTGAATTATATGTAAACGGCACATATAGAGCCTGTGTTTCCTTTACAAATATTATTAAGAACATTAAATATTCTATTCTAAAACATAAAATCACTTACAAAAGCTAACAAATATTCTAATATCATATATAAATCATATCAATAAATAAATAATAAGGCTATTTATTAGGAAATGAAAAAAATTCTACTTTAATATTTATAAAATTAATGATTATGACAATGATTATTATTATTAAGTAGGATATTGTTTTTTTTTAAGTCTACTTTTATAATTTAACATGTAAACACTGCAGAAATGTTCTAACCAACAGGCCCATGTCATTTACAGTACAGACACTTAAGAAATAACCTACTATAATTTCAAAGCATTAACTTATGCCATGTTTTTTGTTTTTTACAAGTTTTGGAGACGTAACGTAAATTCTGCCTTTAAATAATAGGTCACAATAGCTTTCGTCATGAGCCATGGCTGTGTTCCAAATGGCATCAATGTTTTCAAAGTGCACTGCGAAGGGAGTGAAATTGTAAACATGAAGATCACTAAAGCTGAACTGTAAAATACTTTAAAAGCAAATTACACCTAAGAAAGATGACTTTTTTTATTTATTTATTTTTTATATCATTCCAAGTTTAAATGTTAGAATGTTCTAAATGAATTGGGCATAGGGGGGATAACTTGGAATAGAACACAGCCAAGAACTATGTTTCTACCTACAGCTCCAGAGGTGTAGTTGTAAGCATAGAAGTTTGAGACGCAGTTTGCGAATGTTCGTTGAAACGACGGATTTGGGAAACACCAAATCAACAAACTATGTTTGTAAAGATACAACTTGCGACCTTAGTTGGCTAAGAATGGTTTTCATAAACGCACCCCAGTTTAGTTCCAAGCTCAGATCTCAATGTTTATAGTTCTGCTAACATGTCTGATGTAGCAACCATGATAGCCAGGTCAAGATCAGCCTGTGATTTCTGTTCTATGAGCTTTAGTAAAAATGTCACACTGTTTTGAAGCAAGATGTTTGGACATACTCAAGATTGTCGATTTAGTTTAGTTTACAAGGGTATTATAACTTTTGTGACAGAACCACAGAGTGCTTTTAAATAGGGGTGTTAAAATTAATAGTTTCTTTGGTGCACCGCGATGCAGACGCGGACAATTCGGTATTGGTTCATATAATAATCATAACCAGTTATTATGTACTGACGTCATTTATTTCATATGTGCTATGTAGCTTACTATGGCGAGGGAGGCGAGCGCGAGTATTAACAACGCTCCAACTACTTAAAAACGCAGAAACTCTACACAATTTCACTGCGTGTGTGCTTGCTGGACAGTCTTTCACTGACACTAACAGCAGAAGCCCCTATTTCACTGCGGTTTAGAGAATGAAAGTAAACTCCATTTCTCTCTTTCTCTCACTATGGCCCATTTGATCTGCTGGGCGTGACTTTTTCTCTCCTTTCGGCTGTTACATCGATACTTCTGGATACAGACACGGGCGCGTGTTTGTAGTCTTCTCCACTGCGTCTGTTATGGATCAGCTGTGTTCGCCGCTGCAGTTTATCAGTGTCACTCATCTGTGAAGAGCGCCAGCGCCAATCGCAGTCCTTTCTGTTGAGCGCGTCACCAAGAGAAGACTCAAAGCGCAAGCGGGATATTTATATTTATTTGCTATAAATGCTCGTGTTTTTTAAAGGTACAGTTTATATATCTTACTGTTTGTATTAAATGACAAAATTGTATTACAAATAGTATATAAACATTAAATATATTTATACATTTTAATACAAGAATTGCTGTGCTGTGAAGAAAATATAAAACTATGAATGGAAAGCATCATCAATGCACCGTGATGAACCGAACCATGAGCCCAATGTAGGTTCATACCTCTACTTTTAAACAGAAACCTGCAATGGTTGCCTTGCCTCTAAGCACTTCTGATTGGTCCACTGCTGTGGAACTGACAGTGAAGACCTTTTAACTTACACGTTAAGTTTTTGTTTCAGAATTTTTCATCTATTGACCTTAACTTGCAATGCGGAAGTGCTCAAGTGTTTTGTTATTGTTTTGAAACTCCTGATTCAGTTGCCTATGGGAGAAATGACCCAGAATAATAAACGGCAGAAAACGGTTAAACTACTTTCTTTACAAACAAGTGTGTTCATGGCTATACATAAAAAGAAGAAAAACATAATAAGAAAACATCAATTTGCAACAACAATCAGCAAAACGAGTTGTTTTTAACGTCTAAAAACCAATGAAAGTGAATGAGGACCGAAGTCTTGAGCCAATATTTTTATTGGTGGCAACCGCTTGTACGTGATAAATAAATTAAATTTTTTTTATAAGTTTCAGCCAGGGGCATCACTAGACCCTATTCACTGGGCCACGTGCCCCAGTAAAAATCACAAGGGCCCCATGCTTTGAGTTAGAGTTTACTTTATGTGTAAGTGTATTAATAAAGAGTGGCAATCCCCGAATAAACATTATGTCTATGTACAACCGAATCAATGCTAGTGAAAGCAATGTAGTTTAATAAAAAAAAAAAAAACTGACGCACACATACAGAGAAATTTTGTATGCAGGGGTGTTGGCACGCAGTAAGTTTTGCAAGTTGGCAAAACGAATGGGTGCGGTGCCCCAGTAGTGCTTTATTTCAGTGGCAAGAAAATTTGATATCATCATAAAGCTTCTCTCACCTGGGTGTGAAGTCGCAGCCCTGCTGCATGAATGCGCCAAGGGAGAACCAGAGACTGTTGAAGATGCCGAACTCATTGGGGGGCTGGTCGCTGGGCGGACCGTCGGAGCCTTCCTCGGGCTCCTCGGTGTGCCACTCGTACGGGCTGAAGCGGCTGACCAGGAAGAGCACCACGCTCACGCCGATGTAGGCGAACACGATGCACATCCAGATCTCGTAGGCCAGCGGGTCCAGGAAGGAGAAGACGCCGGGTTTGGACTTTTGCGGCTTCTTGATCATGATGGAGATGCCCAGACTCATGAAGGGCTTGGAGAAATCAATCACCTCCTCCCGGACCAGAGTGATGGTCAAAGGGGCCACAGCGATTTCCGCTTTCTGTGGACGGAGGAGAGAGGCTCAGATTAGGGATGCAAATGATGATCCATTAGTTGTTGATAACACTTTTAATTGATTTGACATTATTGATGTTCCGTTAAACGGATGGTTCAACATTCTTCCATCATTTACTTACCCTTTACTTGTTTCGAACAAATATTTCAAGTTTCTTTTGTCTCTTAATAGGCACCTATGATGCAAAATCAACTTTTGTAAGCTGTTTGAACAGAACTATGTATAGTATAGTGTGTCCACAGTCATATTGGAGTGACAGAAACACAACAAGTCAACAAAAATTGAATGCAAATCTCAATGATTTTGAGGCCCTCCACAATATGACTTAGGAGTGCATTTTTCCCCGCCTGCTGAATTGATTGACAGGAGCATATTAACATTTCTCCATAGTAAGGCATATAAACATGCCCACAGAACAGAATTTGCAAAGACTTGGAAAAAAACTCTGATTAAAAGATCTGTTCCAACTCTCTGTGATCAGCTGCACCTCAAGAATGCGTTTCACAAGTTTAAAACGTTTTTAAAATGGTGTCTGTAGTAAAAAAACCCCTTAGCAAAATCACTATTTATAACCACTCGCATATATTTATAATACAGTCGCATAGAGGCTATAAGAAAACGTTTCAAGTAATATTAATATTCATAACCCTTCTAAATATGGTCAAAACCAGCAATCTAATATTAGGGCCAATTCCAATATGTTTGTGAATGGAGTTGCAAAACCATTTCTGGAGAATTTTTGCGCTTAACCAAGCTGCATATGTTCAGAGAACAATTTACCGCACTATAATCTTCCATGTGAAGCTGCTTTGACACAATCTACATTGTATAAGCGCTATACAAATAAAGATGAATTGAATTGAATTGAATTGAACTGTATCAATGCATTCTATGGCACATTTAAAGGATTAGTTACACTGTGTGCTGTGCAATACACATTACCTAGTCACATCTGTGCAGTTGAAATCCCCTTATTGAGTCACCAGAAGCCTTACTGTGGTGTCAGTGTGTCCAAACATGTTTTTTACAGCCCATTACTTCCCACCATACACTTTTTAACAGGTCTAGATAATTAAATACCTTGTGAGTGATGCATTTTAGGTTACATTTACATTAAGTACAGTATTGGAGGAGTTGGTTTTATCAATGAATGAAGGCATTTGGGTGTCCAAGGGACTTGCGGACAGTAATGTTTATACTGGCTCAGTAGTTTAACACATAAAAGTTCACAGCTCAATAATATTCAGAACCCTTCCAAATATGGTCAAAACCAACCATCTAAAATTTTCAATAGGGTTATGAATGGACTTGTTAAACCATTTCTGGAGAATTTTTACACTTACCTAAGCCACATACATTCAGAGAACAATTTAACACATTGTACCAGTGCATTATATGGCACATTTAAAGGACGAGTAACGCTATGTGCTGTGCAATCAATCATAGACATGTCTGTGCAGTTAAAATTCCCTTATTGAGGCACCAGAAGCTTTACTGTGGCATCAATGTACCCAAACATGTTTTTTACAGCCCACAAATTTCCACCATACCCTTTAAAATAGGTCTAGATAATGAAATATCTTGTGAGCGATGCATTTTGTAGCACATTTACATTAAGTACAGTATTGGAGGAGTTGGTTTTATCCATAAATGGAGGCTTTTGGGCGTCCAAGGTACTTGCGGACAGTAATGTTTACACTGGCTCAGTGGTTTTAAACAAGTAAAAGTTCACAGCTCATTAATATTCACAACCCTTCCAAATATGGTCAAAACTAGCAATCTATTATTAGGGCCAATTCCAATAGGGTTGTGAATAGAGTTGCAAAACCCACCATACACTTTTTAACAGGTCTAGATAATTAAATACCTTGTGAGTGATGCATTTTAGATTACATTTACATTAAGTACAGTATTGGAGGAGTTGGTTTTATCAATTAATGGAGGCATTTGGGCGTCCAAGGGACTTGCGGACAGTAATGTTTATACTGGCTCAGTAGTTTAACACAAGTAAAAGTTCACAGCTCAATAATATTCAGAACCCTTCCAAATATGGTCAAAACCAACCATCTAATATTAGGGCCATTTCCAATAGGGTTACGAACTTGTGAAACCATTTCTGGAGAATTTTTACACTTACCTAAGCCACATACATTCAGAGAACAATTTAACACATTGTATTAGTGCATTATATGGCACATTTAAAGGACGAGTTACGCTATGTGCTGTGCAATACACCTCATAGTCATGTCTGTGCAGTTAAAATTCCCTTATTGAGGCACCAGAAGCTTTACTGTGGCATCTATGTGCCCAAACATGTTTTTTACAGCCCACAAATTTCCACCATATCCTTTTAAATAGATCTAGATAATGAAATATCTTGTGAGTGATGCATTTTATAGCACATTTACATTAAGTACAGTATTGGTGGAGTTGGTTTTATCCATAAATTGAGGCTTTTGGGCGTCCAAGGGACTTGCGGACAGTAATGTTTACACTGGCTCAGTGGTTTTAAACAAGTAAAAGTTCACAGCTCATTAATATTCACAACCCTTCCAAATATGGTCAAAACTAACAATCTATTATTAGGGCCAATTCCAATAGGGTTGCGAATGGACTTGTAAAACCATTTCTGGAGAATTTTTACACTTACCTAAGCCACATACATTTAAAGAACAATTTAACACATTGCATCAGTGCATTCTATGACACATTTAAAGGATGAGTTATGCTGTGTTTTGTGCAATACACATTACATAGTAATGTCTGTGCAGTTGAAATCCCCTTATTAAGTCACCAGAAGCTTTACTGTGACATCAGTGTGTCCAAACATGTTTTTACAGCCCATAAATTTCCACCATACCCTTTTTAACAGGTCTAGATAATGAAATATCTTCTTGCAATGCATTTTATAGCGCAGTTACAGTAAGTACAGGATTCGAGTGGTTGGTTTTGTCAATGAATAGAGGTTTTAAGGGCGTCCGAGCGACTTGCGGACAGTAATGTTTACACTGCCTCAGTGGTTTAACACAAGTAAAAGGTCACGGTGGAAGTAGGGCATCTTTCGTCCCTCCTGGTGCCTGTAGGAAAACATGAAGTGGTTTCGCTGTTGGATTTAATTAGAGGCCTCCAGCAATAGAGAGAGAAAGCGATGCTGTTAATGCAAGCAAGAGGTCGCATTCAAACTCTATGAAGCACGTCTGCGGTTCAATACAGAGTCGCTGAGCAGAAAACGCTGTATTGTATTTCAATTTTTTTTCTCATGAGAAAAAATCCCTTGAGCAACCCAAGGCTCATAATTAACATTTTCTGCAATTCCCACTAACTTGAACTGAAGATTGTAATACAAGTGAGTAATTTGTGAATCCGCATGCCCTCTAAAGCATGACTATGAACATTTCAGCTGAATAAAGAGACTGCACTTGTATGCTTTTTCAGCAGCTGCAGTGCTCAAAATGTATTTTTCATTTATTTTCCCCAGCTGTGTTGGAAAAAAATGCAGTTATAAGCCTTGAACCAAACCCACCAACATTTAGATTTATCATAACACGCTGTGCAATGAAAAAAAGGGTTAGAAAATGCTCTAAAACCCAAGGAAGAACAGAACATTTTAATAGTACATCTAATACTTTTACTATTTAACTTAAAGTGTTAGTTCACCCCCAGAAAATATCATTTAATTTTCACTTTCTCTTTCTTATGTGGCTCCAAACCTTTTTTGTTTTGTATTTGGTGATCAATGCCTTTAAAAAGATATTCTTGCATATTAACATATGAGTTATGTATGAAACATAAATATAATATTTGAGTTATGCATGAAACATAAAGCATTTTTAAAGCAAAGAGTTATTATAAGAGTTTGTGAATCATAAAAGAAAACAATTATTTCAATAACATGTTATTCTCTGTGCTGTTTTGTATCTGATCACATTTATTTCAGACCTGCTGAAAAAATAATTTCTGTAGTTGTAGTGCAACAAATTATGGTGGATTCAGGTTTGTGTAATGCTTTTTATATTAGGGAATGAATGAAATATTACCCCCGGAATTAACAATGATATAATCAAAACAGTCAGGGGTTTTTAGGTCATTTTTTATGTAACTCTTTTAATGTATCTGACTGGCTGTATGTATGTGTGCGTGCGTGCGTGTGTTAGCTGCCCTATTTTTGTTTTATAATATTTATGATGTGATTTAGGAGCTATAGTACCTCTTGTGGAATTATGTATCTAAAATGTGTTTTAATTCAGATCATATTACACCCTGATCGCAATAAAGGGTTTCTTTTTCCACAATGACTGCACAAAAAATATACTATAGTAATAAAAATATATTGCTAAAATGTTGTAAAACTGTTTTAAAAATAGCAGTTTACGACAGTTCTCAGTTTTAGATCTGACCAAATTTCAGTTGTAGATCTACAGTGTGTCTAATTGAAGAGTTCAGATGCAAAAACCTCTAATGCCTTTTTAGACTGCATGATTTTAGCCCCGATTTTGACTCGCCAACATGTTTTGAAAAATTGCAGACAAATGCCTGAAATCGCACGTAAATCGGTGCTCGTTCATGTGAGTAACAATCACACAGTGTGAACGATCAAAGACGTGATCTGAGAAAATCGCAGATGAGTCGCCGACACCATCAGATATTTGGCATGCTAAATATCTAGAGCTGTCTGCGATTCATGCCATGTAAAATGTGTTCTGATTGAAAATAACATCCGCGATCACCTACAGCCAATGAGAGAGCAGCATCTACTAGTATAGGTGTCTGCAGGCCAGCGGGAAGTTGGGGGGAGAAGTTAAAAGCGTTCATTTTCAGTCTATTTGGACCCAAGAAATGGAGGAAAAGCTAGTGTAAATTGGGCAGGAGGACCCGTGTCTGTTTGATGTGTCATCTGAGCAATATTACAACCGGGTCAAAAAAGAAAGAAAAGTTAAGGAGAAATTGCTAATTCCTTTTAAAGCCAGTTGAGCAAAATAAGCACATTTTCTACCCCACTAAAGACTTCTTTCTCATTATATAGTTAATAACAAAAGATATACTACGTGACCACTCGTTGTTTTCATGTCACTTCTTGCGCGTGTTTGATGGTGAGATGTAGTTTGGACAAAGTTTTTGGTGATTCTTCCTATTATCAAGTCATGCAGTGTGAAAAAAAACCCTGTCGCCAATCCATCTTGCAGTGTAAACAAAGCACAGACGGAACACTAGCCCAGATATTCATGCAGTGCGAAAGCCTCTGTGACACGACTACTTTGAAAATCATGCAGTCTGAACTCGGCATAAGTGCCATATGAAATGTTCTTATAAAAATGAGCATTTTTCTCAGCCTCCTATGTTTATGTTCAGTTTTTTTACTTAAAACACAATAAACAAAGCCTATTCTTTGCCATAAAAGTGAAGTTACAGAACCTACACACAGGAACCTGGCTAAAATGCTCAATTTAGAGAAACTCTTTATTTATTTATATAAATGTTTGTCATTTTTGTTGTAATATATTAATTATTTTTTTTTATAAATAATATAATAATGAAAAAATGTTTTTGATAGTAAAAAAACAACTGTTAAATAAAACAATTAAATTTTGTCTTAATGACTGCACTGTAAAAATGGTGATCCGCTTAGTAGTAAAATAACTAAAAACACTTTTTATGTTTTAAATTTTTATATGTTAATTATTTTTTAAAAATGTCAATAACATGTATTATTTAAATTTATTCATATTTTTATATAATTTTTTCACTAAATAGTCTACATTTTTAAATATGTAATTTAAAACTGTTAAATGTATAGACTATTACTTTTTATTTCAAGATTTTTTATAAAACTGTATATAAAATTAATTTTAATTAATATGATACTAATATGATATTGATATTTTTATTTAGTTTATTGTTTTTAATGATTGTAAATACAATGGAGGAAATAAGTATTGAACACATCACCATTTTCCACAGAGGACATATTTCTAAAGGTGCCGTTGACTTGAATTTTTCACCAGATGTTGGTAACAACCAAAGAAATCCATATATGCAAAGAAAACAAATCTAATTAGTTTACAAATGAAGTTATACATAAGAAAATGAAATGAAACAGGGAAAAAGGTATTGAACACGTGAAGAAAGGGAGGTGTAGAAGAGCAGTGAAAGCCCAGACAGCAGCTGAAATCTCTCAGTAGTTCTTCAGCAATCCTCTGCTCTTTCTCAGTGTGAATTAATATCATAAGCTTCAGTCCAACATCTACATTAGCAGGAGGATGAAGATCAAACCAGAGTGGACATTTCAGCAAGACAATAATCCAAGGAGACTCTTAAATGCTTTCAGTGAAAGAAAATCAAGCTGTAGAATGGCCCAGCCAATCACCTGATGCAAATCCAATAGAGAATATAAAATAAAGCTCAGATTTGATAGACGAGACCCACAGAAGCATTACGATTTCTACACTCTGTTGAAGTCTGTAAAATAACTTTCATCCGAGCAATGGACAAGACTTCTTTCTCTTCATTTGAGAGGTGTCTTTAAGCTGCCATCATTAAAAAAGTCTTTTATATAAACTGTTAAATACATTTCAGTATTTCAGTGCTTTCTCCTTCTGTCATTTCATTGTTATTACACATAACTCATTTTTCAGATTTCTTTTGTTTTGTTTTATGTTTGTATTGTTTGAGTTTTTACCAAAATCTGGTTTAATTCCATGTCAACAGCTCCTTTAGAAATATTACTCCCAGGAAAAATGCATGAAGTTGATATTAATATAATATTGAATTAAGATATACATTTTTCATCATCCATTACCCTGCATGTCTTGTCAAATAAAAGCCTAATTTTCAGTATCTTTAAACTAGCACAGTGAATAACAGATGTCAAACAGTAGTCCTGTCAGAATCCAGAGCTCGTCTATAAACATAATAATGCAGGATGACACTCTCAGGTCTCTCCTGAAATCTCTCTGCGTTCTGCTTAAAGCTGTAACTCTGCGTGTGGAGGGTTTGCGGGATGAGGGAGTTTAATGGGCCAGAAAGAGACGCATCTGTCCTTCGCTGAGCTCATTAAGACTCGTCTGCAGGAGCGTTTGCTTTCTCTGTCGGAGTCTCAGCGAGGTGTCGGAGGGTGACTGATCTGATGGAGGTGCGCGCTCAATTAATGCTGTTCACTCTCAAAGAGAAAGCCTTGAGCTCTGAATAAACGCTGACGGCAAACGCACACCTTCAGTCCTGGTCAAAGAACAGACGCCATGGCTTCAGGCTCAATAATAATAATAGTAATGATAACAGAGTTCAAATCCTTCTCTGCGTAAATGTGTTGCTTATTGCGTTTTGTGCCCCATACGTGTCTTATTGCTGGTCAATTAAAGATGCAAATATATTTAGACAGTTAATTGAATGTACACTGTTAATGATTTTTGTAAATGAAATATGAACTGCATGTTACTGTAGGGGGTGGCATGGTGGCTCAGTGGTTAGCACTGTCACAGCAATCTGGTTCGAGTCCCGGCTTGGTCAGTCAGCATTTTTGTCTCCCCGTGTTGGTTTCCTCTGGGTGCTCCGGTTTCCCCCACAGTTTAAACACATGCGCTATAGGTGAATTGATTAACTAAATTGGTCGCAGTGTGTGAATGTGAGAGTGGGGGGGGGGGGAACTCCGTTACGGTTGGAAAGGCATACGCTGTGTAAAACATATGCTGGAATATTTGGCGGTTCATACTGCTGTGGCGACCCCTGATTAATAAGGGTTTAAGCCAAAGGAAAATGAATGAGTAATAATGAGTTTCAAAATTTCATTATCAATAAAAACCATGATTGATTATTGTGATTTTGATAATTCATGATAAATCCTGCAAATGTATGGTTATTTAGATATTTAAAGGGCACCTACTTTACCCCTTTTTCAAGATTTAGGATAAGTCTTTTGTGTCTGCAGAATGCGTCTGTAAAGTTTGTTTAAAACACCTATCAGATTATTTATTATACCTTTGCGAACATTAGAATTTTCTCCCCGCCCACCGTTCCCATGTGCATGGGACGATAACCGTTTTCAAGGTATACCGTAAATCAGGGTATCTTCCATCCAATCCATATCCGTTTTTAAACAAGAAAAGAAAAATGAAGAAAACGGCCGTTTTTCGTTTGCTCTTACAAAACGAAAAAACAAGATTTTGGCTTGATTTTTATTTATATATATTTTTTAATTTAGCGTAGGAAAATGGATAAACAACTTCAAAATTCATTATACAGATGTAGGCGTGCTGAAACGCCCATTTTTTTCTGATTGGTCAACCAAATCTGAGCTCGTGACATACTCCTCAAAATAAGAGCCCTCATTGGACCAGCACCCTGGCTTTTAATTATTATTATTATTTAAATATTTATGTAAACTAAGTTTACATACGCTGTCATTTGATCTGTTAGCAGGCTTACATTCATTGGGTATGCATAAATTACATTAAAACGTAAATTAGCTGTATTATTAGACATTTATCATTAAAAAAGGTCATAGTTTGCTGCCAAACGTCCTGCAGCTGTGCACCTGTTGCTGAGCAAAGATAGTTATTTCCGAGCAGCACCTAGTTTGCATGATTATTTCTGAGGAAGGCCTTTATAATAGTAATGCTGAT